>JABFEX010000930.1:0-13606 GCA_013623515.1 Fusarium illudens | reverse complement strand
CTCTTTGGTCCTAGGGATATGCCATTAGGCCTCGATGACCTCGACGACGATAAAATGCTGATCTCACTCATCCGATAGTCGGGCCGGGACCCGGTGTGGATGACGGAGGGGGACGAGTTAGTCGGACCGGAGTCGGTGGCGGGGGTGGACGAAGTAATCGGGCCGGTNNGTTAGTCGCTCGCAGAAAAAGATACGTTATACATGGTTCACAATGAATCCGAACACAGGGAGCCGCTAAAGCATGGTTGAGGGCATCGCGGCTTTTCTAATTAAGCACAGTGAGTGAGTGTATCAACAACCAGTCGAGATCCAGGGTCAGACATGCCCAGAGATATGGCGCTGAGTCCTCAAGCGGACTGATGAAGTGCTGTCACACAGCGAACACATGAGCTTTGCTCAGGACTGGACTGCTGGTCGTGAGCCACGGACTCTGTGCCGTGGATGATAGAGAGGTTTACATCCGTTGTCCTGATCGGATGAGAAGTGAGTGTTGTTAAGAGAAGCAGGCGTCTGCTTGGCAAGAAGCAGGTGTGATCAGTCGTTCGTGAAGTCTCGAAGCACGGGGAAGTCGGACGCGTTGGAGCAATGGGGTCCAAACTGAAGGAGAGTAAAAGAGGAGTCACAAGAAAGAGGAGATCGCAGAGAGTCGGAGTGTCATGAGAAGAGCACCCCTGGGCTCGTTAACAATAGTATATCACAGTCAGCCTCAGCGGCATAATATGAGGCTACCAGATGTCCAGGGCAGTAGAAACCTGCCTGACTGACAACAACTCGAACGTGCTGAGTGGGCCGTCCCAAAGAGCAAGCGGTTGTGGATGGGATAGGAAATTGATGTGCCTCGAGACCAGATCCGTCAGGCATCTTACCATGCCTCTTGCTCTCTTACCCTTGTTTCTCCTCGCCAGGCACACAGTCTCCCCGAACACCGGCACAATCCATTCTTCGACTGACCAAGCCTGTCCGAACGCCGTCGACGACGCATCGAAATCACAGTATGCCTTGGGTTACAAGCGAAGATTCGATTTACCATCAGTGACTTCAAAATTTGACCCGGTGGCCCCGAGACGGGATCTAGTATCGGAACAACTTCCCCCCAGCAACGTTGGACCGGACTAACGAAGCCTTGATCGATACCTTCTGGGAGTCATGCCACAATCTCAAAAAACACAGGCTGTTCTTTAACCTAATCTGGAAGGACGGAAGATTCCCTTCTGATTCGGTCAGGAACTGTGGGAAAACCGGGCGCCCCAAGTCCACCGTTGTACTCGCAAAGGGTACACAGAAACTATCAGCCATCGATATCCCTATAGTTCCGAGCAAACTAAGAAGCACCGCCTGACACGACGAGTTACAAAATGACGCAGTGCGTTCGTGAACCTAGCAACGCCGATGAAAACGTCGTCTAATTCGAAGACGATGGGGACGAACAGGGCAAGGACGAGAACAAAGGTGATGATGTTAATGCGCCTGACTCTTCTGTGCCACCGGAAGACCGAGAATTCCACCGCAATCGCCGTGCTCTCCTGACATCATCAGGCCTGGTCAGTCTCGTGTTGGATAAGGAGGAACATAACATTAAGGTTGAGGGCAACAAGCCGGACAGCGACGGCAACGAGGAGAGGGACGACTAGTGCAAGCTTGTCTATCTAGTAACACTTCTGGCGAGCTCCATGTCCCTGTTGATAATGCTACATGTTGTCCGCCCTTTCTTCCCGCCTTGGATACTGATCAGTGAGTCTTAGAAACACCCTTGGCTTTGCTGAGTCGTGCCGTCGGGAAATAAAAGCGAGATGCTGCCGAGAATCAAGTAATGAAGCCCAGGTTTCGGATGCACCGCCCTTCAAATCATTAACCAGGGAGCTCTTGTTAACCTCGAGGTTTTCAACCCTTCGATTACCGAGGAACCGGCCATCTGAGTCTTACAACTGGCCAGCCTCTTTGATTCGGACACCGAGGGCGGCGCCCAGCTGCGACAACGACTGGCCGACCCATAACCAGCCAGAACATGCGCATCCAGGCTTTGCTTGGCTGTATTTCCAGGATTGAGGAGTTATTGAAGCCCCTGCTCGTTGAGGGGGGCGATCTTGAACTGGTGATGAAGTACCCAGGATCTCACTGGGTAAGGTGGTAGGCCAGCTCTGCACTTGGGAAATATGTATCCCAACACAGACTTTTAATGTTTACGGCCGCTGTGTAGTCACGGCTTTGTCTTTCTCCCTTCACTTCGACAAGGGCTATCTGACCAAAGCGTGAATCGCGGCATTGGCCAGTTATTATCGTTAGATTAGCTGTTCATGATTACCGAAATCGGCAGATTTCCCATGCCACATATATACAAGAGAAGCATCAAGACGAATGCACCATAATGCGATTCTACAATGCCATATGCAAAGCGAAATGTCTACGAAGCGGGATAGCAAGACACAAGGGATAGGGCAACCAGCCGTGTCGCTCTCCCCTTGACACAAGACATACTGTTCCTAGCATGTACCTCGTATGAGGAGACAAGAAAGTGGGAAGAGTAAAGCGTAGTGCCCTTGATATCGGTGTGATGAAGTGACTGCCTTCCCACGCTCGCTTGAGATACCCTGGCAATACTTCGAGATGGGTATATATATTCACAGCATTTTAAGGCTCTTCGTCCTAGCAGAAATGATCGCGGGTTCGCGACGAGGAATGATCGCTGTGGGAGTTTGGAATATGGTAAAAGCTAGCCCAATTACCACCGGAGGATGCGGTGTATCTCATTGTTGGAGACAAGATAACGAAAGTGCCTCATCATTTGGCCACTTCTACGGCAGCCATGCCCCCGTGCCATCCACAACTCGCTGACTCTGCTAAACTCACCAACCTCCATAGTCTCGTCAGTATTAACTGTGCCAGGTCCTCACCGACTCACGATACTCACGCCCTTAAACCAGATACAACCTAACACCCCTTATTAACCGATATTAAGGAGGCTTGAGACCCACGTCGCCTCAGGCTCATCAACAAATGTCGCTAACCTCCTCGTTAATTGACGTTGTGTGCCGGCTTCTTGCCCTGCAGCCCTAGCACGAGTTCAAGGAGTAGGCCTCAGAGATCTTTTGTCTCCTCCTCACCCTTATCAAAATTTATTCGACAGGACGGCGCATTGACGACGTCTTAGACATCCTCACAGCTTGCCAGCTCCCGATATAGTCGGCAACTACTCTCTATTTATTCTACCGGATAGAATGCTGACTGAGGCTTACGAGAGGCCTTTCATTTGTACCCGCTTGGTGCGTTTATAGATGCAAAGAGGTGATGATAGCCTCATGCACCGCGCATAATACGTGGACCTTATCTACCTGGACCACGGGAGCATGGGCACTGACTCTGATCATTCTTGCGGGACATGAGCAGCCGCGCCTCAACCGCATGTGTGTCGTTGGCACGTAAATCTTCTCGTAAATCCCGGGCTCGGAAGATGTTAACGATGTCGGGATGCCAGGACCAGGCTCATCGGGAGTCGGCGTCTGGCCTACGTATCCCATCACGCAATCACGAATCATATCCTAGACTCTGTTGGGGAAGGTATCACAAAGAGCCATGGCTCCAACGAATAAGATCAAGACGCAATGACATCCCCACTGCCGCCGTCTTTAAACGAGCAAAGTGTCACCAAGTCGTGATGTGAAGGATGGCTTTGTGGAACTTGGTAAGGGGCTTGTCCCAGCTATACATAGGCAGTGCCAAAGAAGGGTGGAATATTGCTGTGTACCGAATTATTGATACACACTGGGCTGGTTAGAATGCGGCACTCAGAGCCGCTCAGCGTCTTGTCTCCGATTATCAACCATGTCGACGTCCGGCGCATCGGCCACCGGCGCTCCCACCTTGAGTCGGCGTAACTTATTTCAATACAAAGGGAAGCGCCCAAATACTATCGCGTCACTCAACATCAAGAAGATCAATAAGGTTGTGATCTTACCAAGGGATCATAGCACTCTCCTAGAGGATGGCCTTCAGCGAGGATAACTTAACTACCGATCTGAGGTATCACGCCGAGGGTTTGCTAATCGTTCTAGCTATAAATTAGATCACTAGTAGATGCTAGCTTGTCACTTATTACCGCTTACTAGTCTCTATTAAAACGGCACGCGACGTGCATATCTTAATAGCAGACTCTCTATATTGTCTCAGGGAGACACCCTTCCTATATAATTCTAGTTGATCACTCGTTTCGGTATATACAACCATCCCCATCGCAAAACTCGGGATCCCGTCCGCTCTCCCATAGATAAGCCAATGAGGGGCAGATTAGTAGTTCCGTCGGTGACGACGAGCGAATCCCTGCTGTTGTATGTTTTCTTTTTTTTTTCTTTTTGCTACACAATCTACGAGAATGACTGACAATCGAATAGAAGATCACCACCACGAGTAGGATTCGGGTTAGTCTGAGTCGCCGCCTAGAAGCCGCAGAGTCCAAGATCCCAGGGATGGAAATTACCCTAAAACCTCTATCTAATCCCCAAGTTACCCACAAACCACCCAATGCCATTATCAACCCCGGAACCTAGAAGCAAGGCGGGCACCGGGGCACTGGAATGACGGGACCCCAGTCTCCTCAAGGGCGGCATTTGGTCAATAGACTAGATCCCTACTGAGAAGTTTGGATATGGTAATTAAATAGTGCTCTATTCGTAGAACGTTTAGTAATTCTCTCAGCCAAAGCTAGCCTTGAAATGCCCACTGCCATCATCCATGACACCACAGCTTAAAGACCCGAATACACCTCTACCAAGCCTAAAACGCTAGCCAAGCCAGTTCATATTAGAGCACATGCCCAAGTTTGAACTCAGTATGAAAACTCTTCTATAATATTCCTTGGGTGGTGCTAGACGAACAGCTGGTACTCTACTGTTACGCTTACAGCTGGCAGCTGGACAACAATTGAGGCCGTTCGAAGTGTTTAAGTAATGGGCAAATAAATAGCCGATAACCTCGTAAGTGCTTTCTTTCACAAAATACTCCCGTCAGTCCCTCGGGAGAGGGAAAGTCAATCATGACATCCGTACTAGATGGAATGGCAGTTATTGATAGTGAACGCGACGAAGAACATAGAAGCGCATATTATCCACTCACTCACTCTATGCACAGGGAATAGGCCGAAACGAAGCAATGGAGGAAAGCTGTCTTTAGGCGCGTGCGACATTAGTGAAGACTGTACGCCGGTATTAAAGCCAGCCGTGGTCAAGATCTCTTGATGCCTGATACCCTGACAGCCCTAAATCCTCTGATAGCAAAGTCCTTGTCAGTACACTGAGATACTCCGTGAATGAATAATAAAGAATTAGAAAGACAGGACCCAGGTCCGATTTGTTACTCAATATGTCGAGGAAGTTACGCGAGAAACACCACTCTCCAGGGTAGGGAGAAAGGCCAGCATAGTTCGAGCGTGGTAAAAGTTCAACTTCTTCAAGACTAATTGAGTTGCACTCTTAGGATCTCTTAGTGCCAAATCCTTCATTGCCGTGGAGGATGCTCTCTGAGGGTTGTGGTTTACAAGAAAGTGAGACAAACGATCAATCTATGGTCAATGCTATTAAGACTTTAGAAATGGGACCTTACGTGTGAGGGAACGCAGGATTCGGGAAAGGCTGAACCACAACTGCCCATATCGAATGAAGTCTACCGGAGTTTGAATGGACGCGAAAAACACAAGCGTCTATCCAGCGAGATACTGTTGAGAGGCAGGGGGCATGGCAGAACTTTACCACCGTGGATAGGATACCGCTTGGGCCGGCAGTTCGAGATGGAGAATGCACGCTTGCGAATCCAGAGCTTTTTCTCACGAAGGAATTAGGAGACATTTAACAAGTCTTACTCAACTTAGGATATCTCGAGAATCTCTCTGCTGGGGTACTAAACGCAACAAGATATCGACCAAGCTCCATCGTTGAAACCTACCACGGCGGTTAGAAACTAAATTACAATTCAGATTGAACCCGCCAATTCATCCTGTGTCATTAGCGACCACTCATTAAGTGGTAGTTTCTGGATATCTGCAACTGTACTTTCTGAATTGAGGCGGTTGCTTGCGCATCATGTTCTCTATCATGGCGCAGAGGCTCGATTTTGGTGTCGCGCTATGCCTGATAGAGTCGATTGAAGAAATCAAGGTGACGTGATACTGCTTGAACTATTACGGCGGGCTCTCTCTGAGTAGAATCCATCTTATAGTCTCTTACGTTGTCGACCTTCTCTCGCCCTTGAACGTGGCACTTTCATGTGGCTGCTTTGAAGTGGCTGCTCGGCTGGAATGTTATCGATAAGCACACGGGCTCATCTTATTCCGTACCGCTAACTCCACGGAGCGAACACTCCGAAGGTATTGAGCCGACCTTTTCCCGACGGAACCATCCCCGCGAGCCAACAAGCTCAGCACCGGCAGATCTTCCGCGTCCCCCGAGACACTAGAGCCAGGCTGGCTCTCGACTTCTCCATGACCCCTCCTGCGCCCGAGAGCCCGGCTCCGACTCCGACTCTGACTCGGAAGGACGTGGACGACGCCAAAGAGCGGGCCAAGAGCATCATCCTCAGCCTCCTCGACAACGCCCCCAACCCGATCACCGACCATGACGCCCAGAAGCTCATCGCCGATGAGCTTGATAAGCTCCCCGACACGCAGATCCGCAAGGCGACGGTCGAGGCGCTCGTCAAGGAGCAGCCCAACTTCAAGGTGATTAACAAGGCCATCTCGGACAACAGGCGCAAGCAGCAACGCGCCCAGCGACCCGACCACCACCGCGATGCCCTCGACAACGCCTGGGGCGGTCGCGACAAATGGGCCCTTCCTCCGTATATCGTCTACCCCGAGTCCTTCCGCGTCAACTTAACCACCCCTCTCGTCAGCATAACCAGGTTGGCGCAGAGCCACGGCATCACTCTCTCCGACCTCTGGAAGCCTGGCGGTGTTCTCCACGACACCATGAACAAGGACGGCACGCCTTGTCGGATCTCGAACGGGAAGGCCGCGGAAGCCTACATGAAGCTCAGGGTTCAACTGGGGGTGGATGAGCAAGGCATGGGCGAGGGCGAGCGTGACGACGAGCAGGACAACGACGACGATCAACAGCCCTCGGAGGACAGTTTAAACGAACTCGCCTTGAGCCCCTCGCGACACGACATTTCCTGGCGAAAGCGAAAGCTCGGCCATCCCATTTCCCGCGACAACCTCTTCTCTTCGCCCGCGACCGCCGAACGCAACATGGCCAGCAGCAACAAGCGACCCAAGACGGACAGATCCTCCCTCAGAAGCTCCCGTCCTCTGCCATCGTCTCCCGGGATGGGTCGTCGTCCCGCAAGAGCCGCCCAGCCCGAGTTCCCCGACTCTCCTCGCGTCTTGGGCGACTTGTCGCAGCCCAACTTTGACGAGTCCTTCCAGCCGGCCGACGGCGACAGCGACGACGGCCTCTTCCTGGACAACACTCAGGTCGAGCCCGAGCACATGGCGATGCTCCCTCAAGGTACCTTTCCCCTGCACCCATTGTCCCGTTCCTTTGCACTGTTCCTCTCCTCTGCACACATCGTCCCTCGTTCTTCTGCCACATGCCACCCCTCTGCACCGTCCTGATCTGAGTACTAAACAGCCACAGACTTCCAGCCCCCCATGACCCCTGTGTCCCTCGAGCCTCGCCGGCCCCTCGATCGCTCATCCGACGTGCCTGTCAATCATACGAAGCCCTCCCCCGCGCCGAATCAGGTTCATACCCCGCTCGACACGAAGCGCCCGTCGCTCCCGCTCCCAACAGTCCCAACCTCAGCGACACCCGATGCCCTCCACGAACGAACCCGTTGCAGCGCGCCCGCAGGCCCGACCGCTACCAAACCGCTCGACGTCTCTCTCTTGAGAGTCTCCGACATAGCCGCCTTGACCCTGGAGTCTCGCCTGCAGGCCGCAACCCAAGCGCTTCGCGACCCTACAGCCAAGCTCTCCTCCGACGCCATCTTCCTCGTCGCGCAGCAGATTTGCTCCAACAGCCAGGATACCACCATCGGCGTCGTGGATCCTCTGTGGCTCTCTGCCGACTCGGCCGACTTTGAACCCCGAAGCTCGCTCCCAAGAAGATGCCAGAGCGCTGACACCATCTACATCCCGCTCCTCCACCAGCAAGGCGCGAACCATTGGACCCTCGCTGCCATCAACCGACATGTCGCGACCATCGAGCACTACGATTCCATCTGGTGCCAACCCCGAGCGGAGGGCACCAGAGGCGCGCTCGACAGACTCCTTGCTTTAGCTTTGCCGGACGTCACCTTCGACTTCAATCCTTCGGTAAGTGGCGATGCCATTCGGGTCCAATCTCACTCCACACCAAGAGCTGACTTGCTATGGCAGTACTGTCCCCAACAGCCCGACAGCATCAACTGCGGCGTCTTTGTACTCGCTGTCCTCGCGCGCTTGGTCGGAAAACGCTCAATTCCCGAAGCATTCGACGTCAATGAGGAGAGACGGCAGCTGTTGAAGCTGATCCTCCCCCCCAAGCCCGTCTTGACGCCCGCCAAGCCCGTCTTGAAGTCCCCCGTCTGGGGAGAACCGAGTCGCATCCATAACCCGATCGCGCAGCTTCGCGCCGGGTCCGATGCGAAGCCCTTCCCGAAGCCCTCTCCCCGAAGCCGTCCCGTCTCCTCACGCGCCATAACAAAGGAACCTCTGCTCTACGCTAACATCGACGGCGAGAAGATCCTTATCGACCACCTCCCCGATGGCGAGTCGTCCGCCAACATTGGACAGCGCCTTGACAAGGCTCGCAGCGACGCCGAGCAATTGCGAGCTCTTGCTGGCAAGCTTCAGACCCGCGCTTCTGTCTTTGCCGAGATAGCCTCTTTAGAGGCAGCCCAATCCAAGGCCATCCAGGCCGACACTGGCGACATCTCGCTCTGGACTTCGGAGGCCGAGTCGGCCGTATGGGAAGATTGGCAGAATGGTTTGGCTCTGGCGATCCGCAGCGGCAGACTTCTCTTCGACCCTGATCGCCCCCGCGTGGTCCAGGAACAGCTTGAGAGCGCCGAGGCAGATGTGAAGGGCCTGCAGATGGGCAAGGCCAAGGCCGAGGCCCTCGAGGGCATCAAGGAGTCACTTGCCAGGTACAACCAGGCGTTTGCTTTGTAACGAATGATGGAATGATCTCACTGATGAAACCTGCTTTTGGACGGAGTTCGGGCAGTAAGATGCGATTGATAGATACCCTGGAAGACGCATACATGCGCGAATTTTTCTAGAGAATGCATGGCAGGCGTTGCGATAGATGGTTAGAACAAAAGCTAATATCTGGGTTTTATTGCGCGCAACGTCTTGAACGACAGTAGACTGGATGAGGCCATTCACAAACATGGTGACATAAGGTTTCAGTGTTACGCGATTAGAGATAGCTCAAGAAAAGACAGGTATATGTCTTAGATCACTAACCCAAAGGCCCATGATATAGAACTTCGCGTATTACAAACAGCGACAAGAATAATAGCCCGTCTCAATCACCCATCTAGCGAGCGACACTAATATTTTAGAGGTCCTTTGGGAATGGTCTCGAGACGCGGGACCCATGGTTTTTGAGCCCGGTACGCCGATGACTCAGCAATCGGGTACCCCGGGTCCCGGATCCGGGTACCGACCAGGTACCGATGACCCCGGTACCCAAATCTAGGGTACTTGGTACCCCGCCCGGTACCCAGGTTCTGGGTACCGAGCCCGACCAGGTTATATAATCCTAATAATCTTCACGTGATGTCTTAAGACTATAGGGACTCGATACCTATCGCGTAGTAATAAGACCCGGTTTGCCTCGGTACTTATTAAGAGGTATCTTTTACTTTTACTATTATATAGTAGTCTATTATATTTAATAATACCTATTAAACAGACCGCGTTATTATAGTTGTAAGCACCCCAAAGGGGGCTAAAAGAGCCTTATTTTTCTATAAAGGAAGTGGTCGTGATGACCTGTTTTTATGTACAAAGGAAGCCCGTTGGTGGGCTGTTTCTACGGATGTGAGCGGCGGCGGAAGTCCGCGCTGCTTATCTAATCAGATGAGTGTTTTTGCCCCATAATACTATCTTATACTCTTAATCACTAAGGCGCAGGTAAACCAGTGGTAGTTATTGCTTTCGTGGCGATAATATTATAGTAGAGTGCTAGAGAAGCAGGACTGGGGCTAGGTATGGCTAAGACTGAGAGTCTTTGAGGCTCTGAGGAGACACGGGTGCGGCACTTGGGAGCTGTTTTCAACTGCGGCTAACTTGTGAACATAAAGTAGTTCTTATATCAGAATCACCTCTTCTAATGCATTGAATCTCAGTCATTCCTGCAACAGTACAAAGACTAATGAGGACACATTGTGTTTAGAGATATTGTGAGTCACAGACGTCTCAATTTAACCTTTGACTTACATCTGAACTATATATGCCCCGAAACCTTCAAACCGATGGCTCACATAACCACTCAGCTTGACCTTTGCCGTCTAGTCATATCCCGTTCCCACGCCACCTATCGTGAGAGCCATGCTGATGTCCTGTCGAAAGTTCATGCGAGCTTTCCATCAACTTCATACTGTATGCTCATAGAGCATGGAAAAGACGGCGTACCAGCCAAACCAAGAAGAGAACAGTGACAGGAGGTGTTGCCATCCATGCATGATGCAGTGCATACCAAAACGGTCTCGCCTCCTACCCTCGAACCCACCCATCATTTCGGCTTGGCCCGTTTTCTTCTTTCCAGCCCTTCTCTCTTCGCCTATCTTCTCACTGGTACCCTCCGCTTCTGTAGGCCGTCCACTTTCCATCGAGTCTTCGTCTTCGTCCGCCACCTCACCTTGGTCTATGCCCTTTCCACTATTCCCCTTGGCGTTAACTATCTCTTTCACTTGACGCGCTTCCTTTTATTGGTGAAGAACCTTGCTTTGGCTGTTGTCTTTGTATTCATTCATGTCCCAACGTTGACCCATCTTGCCCTCTCCGCCCCTGCGTTCGTCTTCGTTCATCTCCGCTCCCTCCCCCATTCACCAAATCCCCCCTATTCATGCATCACCACGTCGTCAGTCCCCTGCTTTCGGCTCATCCCGCCTCCTCATCGTGAGCCTCGCTCTGGGGCCTCCCACTTTCCTTCACCCCAGCCACATCATGGACCTGGGCAATCTCCCTCTCGCGAGGCAGACCAAGAAGCCTTTGAAGCTCCGCTTCGATATTCCCATCTCAGTCTGCCATGATATCTTTAGTTTGAAACTAAACCGGAAGGTTCGATACCTGTCTAACGCCGCCTGAAATGCTTCCGTGGCCTCGCACATGGTATCTGTGTACGGATCATCCGAAAGGCTAGCAAATGACTCGAGATTCTACATAAACTCAAGACGCAGATAGCCAGCATGCTACACCTTGAATGTGTTGTGGATTCTGAAGATGATGAAGCAGGCCAGTCCCAGTCGGACTGTCTCTACAGTGAACCATGTCTTCAGCCATTGCTTTAGCCACTTGATGCAGTTTGTTCGATGGTCATTAAATTTCGTCTCGGTCCACTCTTTCTCGGCGAAGACGCTGATTAACACGTTGAATGTCCCCTCCTTCTTTCTTTCGCTCGGTCGATGGTTGGCAAAAGTCGGCAATTCTGACCTCGCGGGCTCTCATCTTGGAGTCAGCCACAGCCTCGCCGATATTGACTTCTTTCGCACGATTAGCTGACCGTCTGTTTTATTTTCGACACTTCCTCCCATCATTTCTCTACTTGCTTGGTTCGAGCACCTGGTATTGTCCATGCAGGAGATTCCGCCAGCCTGGTCGCCCAGAGGCTGTCTCGCTGTGGCTTGTGTGACTGATAAGACAGGAGGAAACAGGGGGATCCGGATGCAATATGATCCTGGTGATGACTCAACCGGAGATGACTGGTTCGGGGGTCAGGCTGGTGTGAGATGTTGGCAACGTGTCGGCCATGGCGCATCTGGTTATTGTACACGCCGGGGGGGCTGATTAGGCACTAACAGGTAGAGGCTTCGTATCCGCGCCCTACTGTTAGTACAGCATCAGACTCAAGCCTGGGTTATCTGATCACGAATTGCAGCCGTTTAAGCCTTTAGACTCAGTGGCAGACAATGAGAAACACTGGCGACTCCCATACAGGACTCGATCAATGTAATTCATGCCGTCGATATGAGTATCTCTGTATGTAGTCTGTATGACCAGCAACGCAGGATAGATGCCACATGCATAACTCGGGCACATCTGAATTTCATTCTTACATCATGGAAGCCCACAGAGTGTAATCTCTGTGATAGTAAGCTTGTGCTCGCCTGAGGATGGCTTCCTGCGGCCCCGTCCCTTCACCACGGACGTCTTGGCCCACTCAATAACAGAAACGCAGATTATTTATGCATCCACTAACAGAGCGCCAAGTTGCTTGCCCTTGACGGGCGTGGCGAATGAAGGCTTTACGGCGTATGTGTCCGATTGGCTAATAACTTTTGCAGTTTACTCCCATCCTCGATTCGTGTTGAGGCCGTAAAGACAGCCTGAGCGTAAGTTCGCGGCACCAACTTCGTACCAATGACTACAGACTCACTGCCAGCCCTTAGTAAACGCTGCCTTGGGGATACGTTCCTTCTCAGTCGGTTAGTTGAATACTAATCAACACGAGCAGCTTCATTGTCTCCCAATGGCCTCGCTCATTGGCAGAGGTGAGATTGAAGTGGCTTCTGCTCTGCTTCATTCTACCAGCTCCCCCGAAACACCTTACTCGGCTTCTTCACGCTGAATCATTATCTTCTACCCAATCCCATCTGTTTGTAGCATTGTTCCGGTGATTAGCAAGAGACGTCTAACACGTGCGAGACTTCCCCTGTTGCACAGTGAATCGGACAGATTGGCTTCATCCGTCAACCAGTCATTAATTAAACTCAGCCAGTGTTTAAATACTATTGGTGGCTTACGGGAAAACCGCTTATATATAGAGCATCTAAAGAAAGTCATGATAGGACGGCGAGCGTAGCTTGCACTATTGAGGCATGTATATTAAAGAACCCGAGCCGTATGTAATGCTTTTAGGGGACTCTAGTATATAGAGAATGGGTGAATTAGCGTGATATAAGAATTATAAGCGATAATGCATAATAATTTAATCTCGTTTTATTTAGTTTACTCTCTTAGCTATTATAAATCGATATAAGATAATAAAAAAAGCTATATTAACTCGGCGTTCTATCTTTATATATTTAAAGTAAGATTAAAACTTATATTAAACTTTTATTATAAATAACCTTATTATAATATTTTAAGCTATTACTTTCTTAATATTACTTTAATAAGTTTTTTATTCTTATAGTAGCTAATATTTAATATAGTATTTTTAATTAATTGTTATAAAGTTAAGCCCGTAGTATTATATATTATTATTATAAAGTATTTAGTACTTATTAAATTAGTAGTATATATAAGCTTAGCTTTCTTAACCTTAAGGTAGCTTAAAATTAGTTTTTATAAAAAGAGATATCTATATTATTTCTCTATTTTAATTTATTATAGACTATAATATATCTTTATTTATAAATAATTAAGTTTTCTTATTATAAATTTTATTTATAATCTAGCTTTTCTTAAATC
>JABFEX010000929.1:0-14847 GCA_013623515.1 Fusarium illudens | reverse complement strand
ACCTAACCCACCACCCACCCACCCCCTGCAGACCGCCTCTTCTGACCTGGTTCTCCATCAGCCGCGCGCCAGCAGCAGCTTTCCCACTGCTACTACTACTACTACTACGGAGTGCGCTGGGGCCCTCGGAAGCATGGGAGGCTGCAGTAGGGCCCGACGGCCGGGGAATGGAATGGTCCCTGTTGGTTGGGGATGGCGGATGGCAACTTTTCTTCTTCTTCTTCTTCTTCTTCTTCTTCTCTCGTTGATGGTGGCGCTGACGTTGGACCGCTTTGCAGGAATGGAGGGAGCATCAAGGATGGATGGGTTGGCAGAGGACACTTGGCTTCAATCAATTGAGCTGAACTGCATTGCATGGTTCAGTTGAGTTCTCGGTAGTAGGTCTGCTGACCAGGTGAAGTGGTTGTTGCTTGTGTCTTGACGAATGGTAGCATCATGACACCTACCTGTACTACTTTGACTGAGCCATCACCCACCAGAGTTGACTCGACAACCCGCCTCGAGGGAAACATTGCAAGTTAATACATACTCTTCTAACCTAATCAACTCCTAGACTCATCCATCCCTACCCACCCCTCTCACCATCACTCTTCAATTTGGTGTTGATCACCAAGTCATCCTTGCCTCTCATATGCATAACAATCGTTAGGCCCTCAATGTCAATGTCGGGACACTGGTGTGAGAAGGATGTGCCAACACCAGCATCAACCCCCTGATCCCGCTGCTGCTCAGTTGTCTGGTCCACCACATGCCGGGAGCTCGCCTCCAGCTTGAGCTGGTCAATCTCGGTGCTGAGGTCCATGTATCGTGCTCGCCACGCGCAGACGTGGTTGTACGGGATGACCGGCTTTGGATTGTGAATCTCCGTCACCGTCTCTGTCTCCTCGTACGATGAGTGACTTGTTGTCTTGCAGTGCTTGGTGCTCTTCATCTCTCGAGTTGCAACGGCGTCTTGCTGTGTCCTGTGACGAGATTCCTCCATCAAGTCCTCGGCACTTTTCCGAGCAAGCGACTGTTCCACTTCCATCACTCTAAGCCGAGGCGTCGATGACTCAACTGCAATGCCATGTGTAGCCTCATGGGCTTCCCTTGACTGCCCTTCGGCAACTATCCGAGCTGTACTTTCTCCCAGCTGCGGTGATGGGGACCGACTTGGATAGCAAAAGAGACAGTTGTCCTTCTTTTCCGCGTCAGAATTCGGGGTCCGTCGGATTCTGCTGAGGCTACGCCTCCACTTCACAACAGGAGGAGTCAACTGCTTATCCTGGTTGATATCCTCGGACTTGGCCACTTTCCGCAGCTGCTTTCTCCATGACGAGATGCCATTCGCCTCCGCTGTCTCCTGTTCAGGATCCTCGATGCGCGGAGGTATCTGCCGCAGCCCTCGTTTTGAAGAAAGAGCGGCATGGAGTGCGTGTACACTCGTATGTGTATCTGTGACAAGACTCTGTTCTTTCGTAGAAGGTGCCACTTTCTGTTCACGCGATGTAGAGTTCCTACCAACTCTATTCTGTGCTTCGAAACTTGATGACAGGGGCTTAGCTTGCATCGTAGGCCTCGTACTGATTGTAGTCTTTGCAAAAGGAAAAGACTGGCGCACTCGTCCCGCTGGCCGACTCTTCGCCTCCATGACTCGATCCTGGCTGATGGAATGTGCCTTCGAGGGATGAGCAACCTTGGTTCGAGCATCATCAAGCAGCATATGGGACCTAGGACTCAGCTCTCGCTCGACGGCAGGGTCGGTTGTGAGCTTGTGTGGTTCTGACTTGACCGCTTCGAGAGCCTTGACGTCGGTGCTTAGAGCATGCTTGGCTGTCTCCTCTCCTACCGATGTGACTTCGTCTTGACTCAGAGGATGATCCCCGGGAGAACAGCTAGGAACACCCAGGCCATGGTCAGTCATCCGAGATCGCGCATCCCTCATGTCTGCCCTTCTTTGCTCAGTACCAGCAGACCGTTCAAGCACCTTGGCGCCAGCGGCCAGGTGTTCCATGATATGCTGTGAGTGATGCAGATCCTCGGCATGATGATAGAGCTGGTCAATCTTCTTCTCTAGAACACCGTGGAGCGGCGAGTTCCTTGGCCGTTTCAGTTCCTGCTCTTCATCCATGTCGATCACCTCTAGTTCATCGTCCTCGGTGACTTGTCCCTTGAGACTACGGCGGGCTGCACATTCGATGCTGTGACGAACTGGACGGTGACTAGCATGTGTCGCTCGGCACCCTGGATCAGCGCACTTTTCTTCAACGGCGTTATCGCTCGATGAACTTGGCGTTGGGCGATGCGGGACGCAGTCTGATAACCCAGTCGGCCTCTTTGCCTGCACAGTTCTCGGGGTGGTCGTTGGCTCAGGGGCGTGGGCTTTTGCTTCCATATCTGCCATGAAGAAGGGATTGTTCTTCACAGAGCTTGAGATTGCCGTCGGTGCAGCAATCGTCTTTTTCAGAGTCGGCTTGGGGGCATTCTGGGTTGTCCTGAATCTTCGACGAGACGTCCTTTCGACCCAAAGGGGTGTTCGGGGTGTCTCTTGTCCTGATGTGAACCTGGAAGCCTCTCGGAGACGCGTCGTGCGGACAGTAACTTGAGTCGTATGAACATGGCTCCGCTCTGCCTCGACAGCGGTCTGTGTTGATTCTTTGGAGCAGTGCTCTGTGGTATGACGATCTTGATGCTGCGCCGAGGAATGGTCGTGCCCTTTCTCACTGCCTTCACCGAGGACTTTCCCCATGCACTTCAAGCAAGAGTCGTGGCCACAGTGCGGGCAGTATCGCTGCGAGGACAAAGGCTCGCCACATGAGTGACAAACCTGGAAGACCTTGGCCCTGGCCTCTGCGGGTGGTTCTGCAGTGCCTGAGTCTTCTTCCGAAAGCCAACCTTCGGGTCTGGAGATCCCATACTGCTCAAAGATATCCATTGCATCCCGTCGTCTTTCTGTGGAGCTCACGGTAGCCGAGTCATATGTCGAAGGAAGAGGAGATGTGAATGCCTTGGTTAAAACCGATGGTTCCGGCGGACAGGACTCTTCTGTGACAGCATGCTGGGAAGATCTGCGTGCCAGATCAGCCGACTTCTCGCGTTGAAAGCTGCTTTGGCCGGCCCTCAGGTCAGCTACAGAGACGCTCGTTCGCATATTTCCGAGATTCGATTCTGAGATGCGGTGCCCGTTTTTGGAGGCCCCAGGAGCACTCAGCGCCTGGGACGTCCTCTTCGGCTTTATGTCAAAGTGCGTCTTTGCCAGGGGGAGGCTCGGGGATTCCTCTCCGATCACTATGTTTCTTGAAGCTGGCTTCCCGAAGCCGCTGTCCACTCGGCGTCCCTACCCGAGTGTTGTGTTCTCACGCTCTCGTTGAGCGGCTATCGAAGTTTCGTCATCGAAGGACTGCTGGGATGCGATCTTCTTGAGTTGGCGGATGCGGTCGCCCACGATTCCGGACGGGATCCATTCGGATTGTCGTGTATGTATTGATAGTCGACTCCTCCAAGATAGAAGCTGGTTGGGGGTAGCAGCAGATGACGAGGCCATCAGATCCAAGGAATGATAGACGGCGACGGCCTAAAGACAATAGTAAAATGTAAGAAAATGCCACGCAAAGTGTCGCCGAGCGTGGCATCACGTAGGATGAGTTTCGAGGTCATTGTTTTAGGAGGTTAAATCAAGGTCGGAGAGATGGAAGGCTCGTGCGTCAGATGGGGAAGAAGCTCCGGCATCGCACCAACCGCTAAAGGTAGGTCATTGACACGCCCAGCAGTTCCAACTCAAAAGAGAAGGAAGGATTCACACAGACAAAAGGGGACATAAATAATGCATCGAGGAGGTAGCACAACCAGGACCGGTATCAATTGTCACGGCTCCGTGCTAGGGATGGGTAGAATATTGATGTACAAGGGCCTCCGTCACCACAAAACGCTGCACACACATTTATTTCACATGCGCGGCCAGGGTCTCGAGAACCTGATAGATGGTCAGCAATTGGGTCAATGGCAAGAGTTTGACAGGATATACGCACCTCAAGCTCGATCTTGGCCTCGGCAATGTCCTGCTCGCTGCCGCTGCCGCTGGCGACCTTCTGGGCCTCGGCGATCTGAGCCCTAATGGCGTCGGCGCTGAAGTCCTCGAGGGGGAATCCCTCGACGGCGTTGATGCTCAGGACCGAGTTGGGCTGGACGGTAGCAAATCCACCGGAAACTGTAACGCAATCCATCAGCGACTTATCCCTTCGTGTTCCAGAGCGTCGACGTACGGAAGAACTGCTTGGCACCGGCCGACTCCTCGATAACCTCAACCAGACCAGGCTTCAGCTGCTCAATGGAGGGAACGTGGTTGGCGAGGACACCCATCTCACCGGACTCGGCGGGGATGTTGACCTGGACGACATCCTGGGACTTGTAGATGGCCTGCGTGCGGCAATTAGCTCCATCCGTCAATTGGCGACGAGCCGTCGTCGGGACGGTCCAATTCCATCGCATCGTGTCCAATCTCGATCGGGGTATCGCGCGGCGGTCATACCTGGTGAGGGAGGGCAAGGCTCAGCTTGATCTGCGATGACGGTCAGTCGGGCCGGGTCGTAAAAACAGCAGCCGGGAGTTGCGTCGCTTGCCTTGTCGGGGATGGCCTCGGCGTAGGTTCTCCGCTGGAGGGGAACTCGGATAGCGGCAGGGCGAGCTCGGAGAGCCGTGCGGGCGAAGCGGAGGGAGTTCATGATGGGCTGAGCTGGTGGGTGAGGTTGTTTGCTTGGATGAGCTCGAATGAGGCCGCTGGCACGAATCTTTGCCGGAGCAGCAATTCGCGATTCGGCTAACGGGAAAATCCGACGGAGATAAATGCACGTGATATGTCACATGATACCCCATTATCAGATCAAACATCAAACGCTGACCCACCCCTGAGCCTCCTCAACTACCGGTAAGGGCACTGCCGACGCAGCTTCATGGAACATGAGGGAGTCGATTGATGATGGTTGTCTATGAAAGCTCTTTTGCGATTTCAATCTCCTGAGCTAGGAGTTCAAACGTCCCAGCAAACCCTCGGTAAGAGAGATATCCAGCAGAACGGCACTTCCAACAGGCTTTCCTAAAGAATCGACCCCAGCAATGAGGAAGAGACTTATGCGGTGGGCATTTTTGACTGCTACATCTTCATCTGAGGAGAATCGTTTGCCGTTTCTGTCGGAAAGCAGCCTGGCGTTGGGCAGAAACGGCTCCTGATGCGGACCTTGCTGATGATATCAAGACCCCCGCAAGATCAGTATTACTTCGATATTTTGGTGGGTTTATCCTGTCTCAGGCCAGGACACACCCCAATACTGAGCGTCATTTGGTCAGAATTCTGCCTCTTCTCACTGCGTGCCTCTTCGAGTTACCTTGATCCGTAAACTGCCCTCCTTGGCAAGAAGGAGCCCAAGTGGGATGACTTCGAAGAGATACCAACTGCTCAAGCCGATGAAAGTCTGATGACGGTGAACTCGTGCCTAGAATCGTAAAGTACTTGGGTCTTTCTGCGGCTGTCCATTACAGGCTGCTTCGTGAAAGGCCTACCCGGCCACTGACATAATATGGTGCTGTGCGGCCATATTGGTCCATGTGTGTCAGATGAGGCCTTTACTCTTGGTGCAATAATTTGAATATCTCACTACCGCCTTGATCTGACACCAAAAAGTGCAGAGGGGTCTTTTCGGTCAACCTGCTGGCTCTAATGTCGACTTCTTGCCACTTCGGCAATATGAAGCGATATCAACATCATTTACGCCGCAGGCAGTGTAGAGCAGCATGATTACTTCTACCGTTTGCATCGTCAAGTTTGTTCCCGACACAACCTTGACGTGGTTGAGGCTATCCTCAACAGATAGGGGCTCCTTGTTTGTTCTAAAAACTTGCCTGATGTTTGACCATGGTCTTAGATCACGACGATAACTATTCTTGAAACCCTAGGCTGCCACTAGGTATTTCCAAAAATTATCAAACCATGCTATTATCATAAGGAAGCACTCCTGGCACTATGACGTGTTTGCTGGTTCAGTGTAGGCAAGACCCTCGGGGGTGTTGGTATGCGTGTTTATGTGCTATGCGGAGAGTGAGGGACGATGGGGCTGGCCAGACGGGAGGCAGCTATAAGCAGTAGCCTTCCAAGGAAATTATTCGACCTGGAGAATCAAGTTTGTTGGGGTCTTGTGTGGGCGGTGATGCTACTGCGTGTTGCTATGGATGGAAGAAGCTGGTGATGCCGATAGACACTAGGCATGGTATCTTGGCTGAGCTCGTGGCCGCGGTTATCCGTTTATGTAATTATTCTCTTTATCGGGTTCACCAAGCCATAAGACATACGTCTAACAACTTGGTCGTCAGCTTTCTGTGGTTCAGTGATGCTTTCAGGGGCTGATTCCCTCACGCACCTAACCGACCACGCATCTATAATTTCTTTTCTTCCACTGCCGTCTCTATATCCTCTTTCTCTTGAATATGGGCTATCGGAAGCTTGTTGGCAGCATTGTGTCCGGACATGGGGGAGCTGGCCTTGGTCTCGAGCTCACTGTTAAGGGGGGCTAAGGGGTTGCTTCAGGAGAAGAACTTTCCAGTGCCACTATATGCATTCTCTACGGGCATTATATATTCAACTTTGGTGCTTAGGTGGCTTTCGATGTTCTCTTGCATTTTATTGGGTATTGTCACTACATGGGAGGAAATGGACATGGGAGGGTTGATGGCTACGCTCCGCGCTGGTTGCACAGCAAGTAAAGAAGATCCTCAACCGCCCCATCTTCGCCACCCCATTTGGGGTATTCGTGTGGTGAATCGTATGCCCAGGGGTGAAGAATCCAACGTCCTTGTGATCTGGGTGTTGATCGCTGTAGGCTGCCCAAGCTCATACAAGCGATGTGTGAGATGGACTCTTCAAGACTCGGCCGTTTGCCCGTTCAAATGAATTCATCATTCCCGAGACACTACGGCACTCTCATACTTTCTGCCTTGCATAAGTTCTGCAGAGACAGTGGGTGGGTGAGCGGCCATGCAAAGTGAACTTGTAGATATCTGCTCAGCCTAGGAACTCAAGGGTCACTGGCCTCAACTGACGGTACATATGCATGTTTACGACTATAAACATTTATTCTCGGCCTGGACATAACTCCCTTCACCTGTCAGTACACTGACGTGGGACTTGAACGGTCGATGGTCCCAAAGTGACCACGATCAACACTCATCCTTACCCCATGCAAATAGTACCTCGGATATTCGAGAGAAGGAGTCAGGCCACCCCCGAAACCCCCGCACGCAATACTTATAACCCGAAGAGTCCGAGGCATAGCAGAGGCTCCATTAACTTGTATCGTATGACTGGGGTATGCTCTCGACGTCACTGCCATGAAGAGCAGATTACCCTGTACCGCGGCTTCGGTCTGCCGGGCCAGCCTCTAGAACTCCAAAACAACATGGGTAATGACAGCGAGATCCGGATCCTGGCGTTTGAGTTCGGCATTTCGGGGACTGCTGCCAACAAACCCTCGTCTTGAAGTGGCAAGTCGACATTGGTATCCTGGGAATAAGTTGGAGATACTGCGTACTGTACACGCGGTGTTGTCCGGCCAAGATGCCGATCATCTGCGTTGAGGCGGAGCGGCTTGGTATGACATTATCCTCGGTGCCCGAGGAAACAAGTCGCGGACAAGAGGTTGGTTGCCCAAGCAGTCAAGTACTGTACTGTGCTGCACTGTAATGATGTTCATCAGATGTCATCCATTGCTTCTGGACATTCGGACCTTCAAAGATCCGCAAAGATCCGGAATCGGGACCCGAGAGTTCCAGGTCTGGCATCGCCACACAAACACTCTGGCACTCATTGCCACATCAGCTCCAAGTGGCTCAATCCCTCCCCATGTCGTCACCATTCATCCACCTCAGCCCCCCCGTGTACCGTAAGTGTAGCCCTCAGCTTACGCTCACGGCTTGCTCGCCCGTTCAAGGTTCAACTCACCGCTACGGAATCCAAGCTGCCGTCAATGTTTCCAGCCATGCCCCTGCCAAGGCCCTCTGAGCTATGAATTGCATCACAAGTTTCAGCCATGGCGGCAGGGAGATCGACTCAGCTCTCGGAACGGCAATATCGAGGCACGGTCCATGTGAATCTCGAATTGCGCCCCTCAACAAACCTCATTCTCGATAGTCCAGGAATTGCGAAACTCGATGCTGAGATGGCTAGAAGCTCCGTGTGCGGTCGGACTGTGGCTTGTTCCATTCTCGGTCAACAAACATAGCAATTGGCTTTTGGTGAAATTCAAAACCGTGCCCTGGCTACAAAATATGCACAGCACTCAAAGTCCGTATCGTGACGCTAGCGGAACACAAAATCCTCAATGGACGCTGGACGGAGGCTGGCTTGCTCGAAACTCGGGTCTAGAAAACGCCTGGCCCAGAGCAAATTTTCAGAAGAACCCACAACCCGCTGCGAAACCAGGGGAACGCGGCACGGGAATCCAGAAATGGCGGTTACACAGGAGACTTCCCGATGTTGAATAGTATTTGCCCTTTTGAGACTGTAGGCAGTTCTCGGGCATTAGAATCTCTTGGCAGAGATCTGAAGGAAGTCCCTGATCGACAACAACTCGGACAGAACTGACAAGTGCGTAACATTGGGGCCCTCGCTTTGCTTCTTTGGCATCCGGCCCCATCATAGCAGACCTTGCCTGCAGGCCACAGGACGCTTGTCCCTTCCTCCCTGCTTGCTGCTGTGGCTTTCAGCGGGACTTGTGGACTTGTGGGCGACTCATTTGCTGGATGAAGGGAACCAGCTAGGAGGACGGGAACAACAACATGGAGGGCGGGCTCCATGTTACACGGCGACAACCATCATGCAGAACAGAACCCACACCCCCATTGCAAAAAAACCGCGCGTTTTGCACGACTCTCGCCCTGCCGGCGTCGGTAAGGAGGAGGAAATGGTTCCATCTGTCGGCCCAGTCTTCATATCCGTCTTCATATCCGGCCGAGACCGGGGCCCGCGTTGTCGACGCAGCGAGACGGAGTATGTATGAAGCATGCGGGCCAAGCAAGCAGCGTTCTGCGCGTGAGGTTATGCTTGCGCTGCACCCAGCTTCAAGGCATTCATTCATGAGGACGTACCTGCATTCTTGTCGACACCGTACTGTCCTGGCTGCGTCATGGCAATTGAGTTTGAGGCTCATGGTGGACCATTAATATGTGCAAGTTTCACCTTTAGGATTTGTTGGTAGCTTTGAGTATTGCCTGCAGCGTCCACATAAGCATAACAAACATGCCTGTCGAGGTGGCTCTTGACTGGTATGCTGGGTAGCTTGTGTCTTGGGATTGGTTCACTGAAGCCGTGAATGATGCGGGTCGTCGTATCATCTCTGCTGTTCCAGCTTGCTCCATGGCCGTCTGTCGTGAAAACCGAGCTGTATTTCAAAGGCCTGTGAAAGCCGACTTCACCGCCGGAGTCTCGCGACGCGCGAGCATATCGCCGAGAGTGGGTGTGTTGCTGATGAATGATAGTGGACGGTCATTGATATAGCCTGTTATTCATCCAAGGCAGGTTTGAACAAGCTATTTGGGCTGCAGGAAGCGCTGTGGGCTAGAACGCGGAGAGGCTTTCGGATACCACCACACAAAGCGGCACAAGCTTGAACGAGTAAGCAGAGCAAGATGCGAATTTCCATCTACGCGCTGATACCGCATCACCACCGCACCTGGGGATGCGGGGTTTGGCTTCAACGCGGGGGTTAGCGCCCAGGCGGACGGGTCAACGTGACGAGAAACATCAGCAGCCGCCAGCAATAGGGACAGAGCTGAGGTGGGAGAACTGATATCACATCAGACACGTCCATTCCGTGAAATCGGAGGCCGCCGGAGTTCATGTCCTGTTGCCCAAGTAGGTCGTACTGCCTCCTGATGCCTCGACACCACACGGGAAGAGACCGAGGTCTTTGGCGATCAGTAAACGGCTCCGGGATATTGGATCCTTCACAGCTGCCGTGATCGTCACGGAATCAAGTGCCCAGAGTCACGAGCATTATTCAGGCTAAACGTCCTGACAAGTTGCTTGAATGCCAACAGCTGCAGCACCGAAATACACCCGACTCGTTGATATGTAACTTGCGGTTGGGGACCAGACAGATCGAGTTACTCTGCTCCTCAGTTGTCTGGTCCGGGGCAGCAATCTTGGGAAACCATCCAGGGTGAATATCCTCAGCCCAAGATTGAACCGTGACCCGATTCATGCATGTTGCGGGCACGCGGAAGGGTCAAGCTACCAAGATGCGCCAATGCCAGTCACTGTCGTCATAGCGCGCGAGGTTCTGTGGTCTGAGTTGCATGCGTTTCTGCCAAGTGGGCCAGCCGTGGGAGCTCACGGGGTTTCGGAGTCTGGACGAGAAGAGGGGAAATGAAGTGAAATGCCAATGGCAGCACCAGTGGCAGCTGTCTAGAGGCACGGTCGAAGCAGAGCCAACAGCAGCACACCAAAAGGGTCGCCGCAAACGCTTGTTCGAGTGCGTCCCTGAGTACGAGGCTATGCCAAGCTGGGTAGTTCGGCCTCAAGGGTCAATCGTACATACGGAGACGGCAGCATGGCACGAGCGGAAACGGCGCCAGCAGAACGACGCTCGTCGGGGCGGACAAGCGGCAGTGGAGAAGCTGCTCTGGAATTGGTAGACGGGCTGCTTTCGTTATTCTTTGAGGCGATATTCTGGAGCAAACCCCCACGACTCGGACGCAGCCGAGAGTAGAGCGCACAAGAACAAAGACGAGGCGCAGGATGGCCGAGTTGAGCTGACAAAGAGCAATGATGAAAGAGAACTCATGCGTCCAAGGTCTGTTGCCATTGTGCATTGTGGCATCAGACAGAAGCCAAGACGAGGCTTTGAAGTTCTGTGCATTTGATGACCGGGTACTTGCCGGTGACAACCTGCAACAACAAAAGATCAACGAGCACCCTGGGTGCAGCCATCCCTTCCCGCAGCGAGAAAGCCCCTGGCGCGGGGTGTCCAAACGTGAAACAGGCATCATGGCTGCTGGGGCAGGTCCATCATTCGTGTCGTGTCGTGTCGTGGCTGGGGCGACGGGAAAGTGACTGATTGTCAGTCACTGGCCGCGAGGATCAACAAGTACGACTCAGCGAGTCGTACCAGTCGTACGGGTTCGAGGTCGTCAGCAGTGGGCAAGTTGCAGAGCGTTCATCCAAGATTACACCGCCTCGCAAGGAGTGACTGCCGCTCCTTAGCACGCTCGAGCGCGATTCCAACTGGCCAGAAGCTTTGGAACAGGGATTGGTGGGGCACCCAAGTGTGGGTGGTGAATCAACGGCGGCGATTTCTTGTGGCGGCTTGCTTCTGGAAAGATGATGACGGAGATCATGAACACAACAGGTTGCTGACGATGAGCAAGGCTTGGGTGGAGGGCAGTGCGCCTTAGCTCGGGGTGATATATTCGCACGGCCAATCCCGTTACGAGTCGTGGGTCGCGTTGGTGGAAGGACAGTGCGAGAACCGCGTTCGGCGTCCACACGTGGACTTGGTTTGGCAGGCGCCACAGGTCAATTGGGAAGACCCTGACTGGTTCGTCCTTCCAGAACCCGGTACTGTGCGAGCACCCTGAATGTTTCACTGGGTTCCTTCTGTAGCCGAAATTTGGCCTCGGAATGCCCAGATGCAAATTTGGAATCGGAAGGGATCCAATAGGTCTCCTTCTTTTTTTTCCCTTCCTCGTCTGCCTCTGGCTAAAAAGCGGAAACGAAGACTCGGAGCAATAATAGCGGGACAAGACAAGCTTGACAGACAGGGAAAGGTAGCAGGGCAAGGGCAGCGAACCATTACAAGCTCGTGGCCCCCCCATGGATGGATCGATCTAGGCGTTGAAGCCAGGAGAAAAAGGGCGCAAAAATAACACCCTAAAGGTTCAAGCGCTGGCCTGGCCACAAAGTCCTTCCACTGAACTTCAGAGGGCGTCCACTGTCCCACCCACACCAACCTGGAGGTGACAGCCCTGCCCTGAGCCCTCGCCTGGCGCCCGCCCTGTGGGATGTAACCAGGCGAGAGAGAAATTGGCCCAGCCCGTGCCAGCAAAATTTCATTGACACGGACAGAGACAAGGCACATGTCCCTATTTTCTTCTCCCTTTTTTCCCCGTCGTCTTAGCCAATTCTGCTCCAGTTTTTACCCGCTCCTTGCACGGCACCCATTTACCGCCGTCCTCTAATTTAGGGGACACCCCCCTTCCTCCCGTATGGACCTTTCCAAGTCATACTTACCCGTCCATCGGCTACTACTTTTTTTTCTCTCGTTCTTTCCCGCCGCTTTGCAAGCGTTCCCGCGGGCTTATTAAAATCGACGACACCACCACCATCTCAATTCCCCCAACTGCCGAGTATATCCCTCTCTCTTCTCCCGCACTTTTTGTTTACTTCCATTCCTACACCTCTTCAACACACACTGCGCTCGGGAAATCGTTCCTACCCGGTCCTTGTCCGCCTTTGTCTTAGACTTTGTTTTGCCCTCGTGCCTTTAAGGGACGTCATCTGCACCTGCAGCTTCCACGCCCACCCACGCGCAATAACAAGCACACCCACAGCGAACCCACCACCAGCAAAGCAGCATTAGCATAGGCGCCACTCTTTGAGACGGGGATCCTGCGATTTGAGAAAGTCGCGCTTCTACTCCTCTCCTTTCAGCTGCTCAAAAGTCCGGCCCGGCCCTGCATATTGCTTCTCGCCATCGACCCATCTGGCCTGCTCTGAGGCGGTTCTACCTCCCCAGGAACATCCCATCAACCATTCCCGAGCCTCATAGCAGTCGACCATGTCATCACTTCTGCTGTTATAGCATCTCGGTCCTCTGGGACACACGTATTACTGCACCATCGGACGTTGTTCTTCGCTCTCGCGATAAACCATCAGCAACGTCTTGCAGCTTCAGCCCCGCCTGACGCATTCCACAACAACCGCACATCTCGCCCAGCTACTTCGCAACTATCATACGCCTCCCGCTTCGGACTGCCTCTCCGGTTCCTTGTCGACAAGCTCGATCTCTGTATCTGCAGCATTGACAGCTCACAGCCTTGACGCCTCGATCCCTGCTCTCAGATCAGATAATATCCCGAAGCCCCTTCCACCCTTAACATGACCACCAACAACCCAGACACGCCTTGGGTGGCCCACGGCTCAGAAGACTTCGAAGAAGCCGACGAACCCCCAGAGCTAAACTTCAAGAAGCAACCACTTGCTTCAAGCAACTTTCAGCGAACCGGCATTCGACCCTCCAACGACAAATCGTCTCTGTTGACCAAGGCCATCATGGGACATTCAGATGATGACCTCTACCATGCTCACACTCACGACCTTCAACGACCCGCCTTGACCAGCACTCAACGGCGGCGCTCCCTTGCCAGCACCATCAGCCTCGCCTCGACCGCTGACTTGACGAGCGACACTGGTTTCACGAGCCCCTCGAGACCAAGCACCCCGAGCCCTCCCCTCCCCGAGATGACCATGCTCCGCTTGAACGACGAGCGGGCTTCAGACCCGAAGCAGGTCTCCCTGCTTGGTGCTGCCGTCAGGTTGCAAGCGAGGGCCGAGGAGGCACCTCGTAAGCGAAGCATCCAGTTCGCGTGCGGAGGAAAGCCCACGGCTCAAGACCAGACACTGCGTGCTCAGCCCATGGTCAAGACTCCTTCTGCTCAGGAAGCTCCACGCCGACCCTGTATCAAGTTTGCATGCCCGGCTCGACCTGCCTCAACCCAGAACACTCCCCCGAGGCACATGGACATACATGCCAGTCGAGCTGATCGTACACCCAAAGCAGAGTCTCCGTCCACTCCCAAGCGGAGTTCGACGCTGACCTTCGCTGTTCCGGCTGCACCTCATCAGATTACTCCTCGCAGACACTCCATGTCACGCCCCAAGCTTCTCCGTGCTGACTCTTCCGATCTGGCTACGGATGGTTCCCAATTCCACGAGTTTGCCAGGGGTACAACTCGCGAAGACGACTGGATTCGTCGCGACAGCGATGCTACAGCGGTCAAGCTTACTATCAACGACACCCTCACTAAGGAGAACCATATCCGCCGCCTGGCTACTGAGGCCGAAGAGGAGGCGCTGGAGGAAGAGGAGGACAACAATGCCGAGGATGCAGCCTTTGACAACGATGAGGACGACGAAGACGACGATGATGATGACAACGACGACGAGCTCGACGCTGATATTGACGAGGACGATGATGAGGATGAAGATGAGGACGAGGACTCTGATGGTTATCACACCGACGAGGAGACCGGATTCGCTGATTCCGACGAGGAAGATGAAGACGATGACATGGCTCTCTGGACTCCGAGTGCCAAGACAGTGATCCATATCGGATCCAGTGCCCCTCAAGTCCGCCGCCCATCTCTCTTCGAGCGAAAATCAGACTCGTCCATCACGACTCTAAGCAGTCAGCAGCGGACTATCCGTCGAGAGAAGCCAAGACGTTCCAAGCACCGCGATGATGCCCCGGACCTTCCCGACAGCACTGACTTTGTCTGTGGTACCCTGGACGAGGACAGACCTCTCGAAGAGGCGTATCTCTCGTGCCTGGCAGCTCGGAGGATCGAGAAGCTCCGGCTAATTCCTCAGGATATTGACCCCAGCTTCCCTGCCTCCGAGTCTGAAGACGAGGGTGATGGAGAAATTTTCAACCCTGTTCATCATTCGAGCGACGAAGAAGATTTTCTTCATGGGAAAATGGAGGACTTGCATCATGACCGCGACCGCCGCCGACGGAAGAGCGAACATGCTTCTCCTAAAAGATTGCGCTCGCCCGCCCCAAAGCGCCATCACTCGCCGCCGCCTCCCAAGAACAGAGGACGATC
>JABFEX010000927.1:0-15608 GCA_013623515.1 Fusarium illudens | reverse complement strand
CTCGGATGCAGCACGGAAATGACTCTTTGCGGGCCGGAAATACGTTGGCTCCTTCCGTAGCCAATCAGAAACATGTTTTGATTCGGGTCCAAGAATAGCGGGAGGGTCCTTTTCTCCGGGAGAGGAGAGAGGAGAGAAGCGGTTGCCCGTTCGTTGTCTTCAGCAAAGGTCTCAAATTCAGCCTTGTTCAAACCAGGGCGAAAACAAGAGAGGAATCACGACATATTTGCTCGACGTTTTTGGTTGTATTTTTCGAGATTTCTTTCGCTTGTTCTCATCGACTTTCCAGACGTTCCTTTGTCCTCTAATAGTGTAATAATTTGTCCCCTTCTTGTCATTCACTCACCATTTTTTCTTCTTCCTGTCATAATTTCAGCACCGCAGAGTGCCCCACGATGAAGCCTTCGGCGGCCTCTTCAGCCCAAGAGACTGGCGACAAGTCCACCACCAAAAAGTCTTGGCCTCTCTGGAAGAAGCTTGCTATCGTCGGCATCATCCTCGTCATCGTCATCCCTCTCGCCGTGGGCTTGGGCGTCGGCCTCTCCAAGAAGAAGGGCGGAGATGATGACAGCTCAGGCTCTGGAGACGACGACCAAGACGACTCTGGCACTGACAAGGACACTCCTGATGGCGACGCTAATCGTACCTCGATCTGGCAGCCAGAGGTAGGCGCTGCATGGCAGATCATCCTCATCAAGCCCATAGAGATCAGCGACGATGGCAAAGTCACTCCCGACGTGGACATCTACGACATTGATCTTTACGACAACGACGATGCTACCTTTTCCGCCCTCCGCAAGGCTGGCAAGAAGGTCATTTGCTACTTCAGCGCCGGATCTTGGGAGGACTGGCGCGACGACAAGGACGACTTCAACGAGGCCGATCTTGGTGACGAGCTCGACGGGTGGCCTGATGAGAGATGGCTCAACGTCTCAAGCCCAGCCGTACGTGGCATCATCAAGAAGCGCATCGAGTACGCAGCGGAAAAGGGATGCGATGCTATTGATCCCGATAATGTCGATGGATTCGTGAGTCGCCCGCCATATGGAGCAACAAGGAGAAAAGCGCTGACTCCTTCTAGCAAAACGACAACGGCCTAGACCTGACTTCTGACGACGCCGTCTCCTTTGTCAAGTTCCTGGCAGACACGGCGGCCTCGTTCAACATGTCGACAGGCCTCAAGAACGCGGGCGACATCATCCCCGACGTCATCTCGGACGTGCACTTTTCCGTCAACGAGCAGTGCGTCGAGTACGCCGAGTGCGAGACCTTCGCCGAGTTTGTGGAGAACGACAAGCCCGTCTTCCATATCGAGTACCCAGGCGGGACGCCGAACAAGGTTTCGAGCAAGGATGCAAGCGAGATATGCTCCGAGAAGGGCAAGGCGGCGGGGACAGAGGGCTTCAGCACTGTCATCAAGACGATGCATCTGGACGGCTGGGTACAGTACTGCGATGGTAAGAAGTATACCACTGACGTGGACGCTTAAGAGCACGCACGCACGTGCCCTGCGGTGGAAGCGGTTTGCTGGAGTGAGTGGGTTAGGGTAGCGGGAGATGGACGGACGGACTGGCTTTGTTTCATTCATATGATGCATCTCTCACTAGCCTCTAGGTATAGAGACAGCGCAGTATATTCCCCAAAGTAATTAAATCACCGATGTTGAGCTCCTTGATTCTATCTATACTCCACTTGCTTCCGCGGCATCCCCATCGCAATCTGGTTATATTCCCCGAACACCTTCCCGTCCGTGTCGATCCTGGAACCCTGCCCTCTGCCTGTCTGTTATGATGTTACGTATCCCCTCCTGGGGAACCTACACAGGTCATTCATAGTTAGGCCATCTCTCCGGAACCTCCGGAACCGACATGGGTCTCGCGCGCGCGTCCCACCTCGTCGACGATGAGACTCCAGCTGTCGGGCCATCTGTTGTAGCCTCCACCCAGTTGGTCCGTCAGGTACAGGCCGCCGAGTCCCAATTCGCCGATTTGGCGTGCCAAGGACGCCGCATCGCCCAGGCATGAGTGGACCATGGCGACGGCCTTGGCCCTCAGGTGGTGCGAGGGGATCTGAGCAAGGCCTTGACTGACAAAGTAGTCGTTCCAACTCTCCTCGGACTGTTCAAAGACGACGATGCGGTCAGCATGCTCGTAGTAGCCCGGATCGACAACCACGCCGGGGTTGAGCACCACCAACCCGGGTCGGCCAGTCTCGTGTTGCCAACGAGACCTTGTAAACTGGGCCAGACCCGCCATCAGGGGGATGCCCTCGGCCGAAGAGGGAGCCTCGTCGAAAAAGATGCCGTCGAGTCTGAACTCTTGATTCCAGCCGACATAAGTGCCGATGTCTGTCTCGACGTCGGCCACGCGACGGTCGCCGTAGCTGCAATGCACATAGCCCAGAGGGACGACGTTGCCAAGCTTGCCCAGGCGGCTCAGATTTGCCGCGTAGCTCGAGTCGGGGAAGGGGTCAGGGCCAGGGCCGTTGCAGGGGTTGACGATGACGATGAATGACACATGGGGGTTGGCGCGGGCGGACTCGAAGATGGAGTCCCAGGCGCCACTTAGCGGGTATATGTAAAGTGGGACGACGATGCAAGGCGTGCTAGGGGGAGACGAGGGCGTCATTTTTGGTCCTGAGGGTTGAGTGAAGTGAGAGAGGAGAGAAAAGGGGAAGGGGTAGGTAGAGGTCAATAGAAGTGAGTTGGTGTGACTGTGACCGGGATCTTTTATGCCTCTATTTTTGGAGAGAATACGATGCGGGACCCGTTGAAACCGTCGACGGAGGTATTTTATAAGGTTTGAATCATCCATGTTAAGCATACTCGATGCCACCCACGTAACTAACTATACGGAGCTACCCAGCAAGAGATCCATTCTCTTCTTTTTTTTCCACGCTCGTTTAGTGAGACAGCGGGAGGTGTGCCGATCAGCCACCTGGGACAAATTAATTAACTAGCCGTCTTCCTTCAGGCGCTTAATTAAGCTTATCTCGAAGGAGTGAACTCCTCGTTCGTACCTGATGCTACCCCCTGTCCCCTGACGGACAGACAGAACAAGCCACTACAGCCACCGTGCTTTGGGGGCGTTTGGCGTGCTGATTAGCCGCGTTGACGCCATCGAAAGGTGCTAAATCTCGTTTACACCTTGTTTTCAGCTGCTCCAGGGAACGCTCGAAGGGGACGGGCCACCAGGCTAACTTACCTATTCTCCAACTAAGGGCTGGAGACGACCAAGAGAGACACGGGAGAATATGGTCCACTTGGGCAAGACGGGAGAATGAGGCTAAAATTGAGACACACGTCATTCATTGCTTTGACCGAGGGCCGAGTCATGCATTGGAAAATACGAATTCATTCTTGCGCCTTTCATGACTAGTTACATATCCTCTTTTTTTTTTTGACCCATCCCATGGATGTCAGGTTACATCCTTCTCTGCGAAAGTCTTCTACTGTATCCATGCCATGTACCTAATATCCATGTATGTACGGAGTACTGTGCCCACATTACCTAGCCGACATAACCAACAAACACACCAGAGCCAACCCTGACAAAGCAAAAGAAAGCAAAGCAAAGCAATCCCATCCCACTCGATATCCCACTATCAGATCCGATCTCCCCCTGTCCTAGTCTGTCACCGCTGAACCTCCTCCTGTTGCGTCTGCGCCTGCATCTGCTGCTGCTGCTGCGGTTGTGACCGTGTCACAAAGTTCCACAGGTCGCTGGCGCACTGCTGAATCGACTCCTGTGCCTCCCACTTAAGCTCGCTCGCAGCCCGGTCGTTGGCCGCTACGCAGAAGCCCACATCTCCCCCCCTGCGAGGTGCCAGCTTGACGGGGATCCGCCGCGAGGATGCAGCCTCGAGGCTATGGAGCGCCTCGGCCACTGTTGTTCCGGTGCCTGTGCCAAGGTTGAAGGTGCGGAACGGCGCGCTGATCTCGGCTCCGAGCGCTGCAGCGTGCCCTCGGGCCAGGTCCGCCACGTGGATAAAGTCCCTGATGGCGGTCCCGTCTCGAGTCTCCCAGTCGGTGCCAAAGATGTCGAGCTCGGCTCTCTCCCCAGTCAGCACCTGCGTGATTACAGGGAAGAGATTGGTCGGGATGCCCTTGGGGTCCTCCCCGAGCAGTCCGGATGAGTGACACCCAATGGGGTTAAAGTACCGGAGCGCGACGATTCGCCAAGAAGGATCTGCGTGTGCAACATCGGCAAGGATGGCTTCGCAGAAATACTTGGAACGCGCGTACGGGCTCTGCAGCCCCGACACCACCGGCTCGGCCAATCTCTGGTTGCCCATCTCGTCCAGGTATGTTTCGCTGTGGTGAACGAGGTCCTCCTCCTGTAGAGGACGTCCCTCCTCGGCCTTGGTGCCGTAGACGGTGGCCGACGAGGAAAAGACAAACTTGCGGATCTTGTGTTTTCCGAGAAGCTCAACAAAGTCGACCAGTCCGCAGACGTTGTTGCGGTAGTACTGAAAGGGCCTCTCGATGGACTCGCTGACAGACTTGAAGGCGGCAAAGTGGATGCAGCCCGCAACTCTAGACTCTCTCCTGATGGACTCTCCCATTGTGTCGTCCGAGACTGGGACGAGTGTCGAGTAGGACTCTAGGAGAAACTGCATCGCCTTGCTGCGGTAGTCGAGCTTGTGGAAGTGCAGAGCAGGCATCTTGCGGCCTTGCTCCTGGCAGTACTTTTCAGCCAGCACCCTGATGCGGCTGAAGACGCCGTGGTAGCTGTTGCTGAGGTCGTCGACGATAATGACATTGTATCCGACCTTGAGCAGCTCCAGAGTGGTGTGTGATCCGATAAAGCCAAGGCCGCCAGTGACGAGGATGAAACTGCCATTGGAGATCGAAAGGGGAACGCTGCTCACTGCCAAGCCAAGATCTGTCTCTGAGCCTGGAGTCGTGAGAGGTGAAGAGTTTGACGACGAGAGGGACGAGGTCGACGAGGAACGGCTGCTCAGATATCCAGACATGTTGACTGAGACGGCCGGGCTTCTTTTCTGAAGTGATTGCAGAGGTAAACCACAGAGCAAAAGGGATCGACATGGCAGTTTATACAGCGACAAGAGACCGTCTTTGAAATTTCAAACCGGGGTGGACTCAGAGACTGGCAAGGCTGTAGCTCACCAGCCGACTGACTTATTTCATAAAAAAACGTCACTTCATGGACGCATGAGCCGAGACGCAGAAACAGGTCTCGGTCCGCCGGGGGTGGAGGGCCATCAGGGGGGCGTGTATCGCGCCTCTCTACTTCCAAGTTGCCAGATCAGTCAAGTCGTGTACTCTTCCAAAGAGTGCATCATGGACCCGGCGGAGAGCGAGAATCAAACAAACGACTTGTAGAATCGACACTCTGAGCCATGCCAAGACTAACGGGCTGCAGTGGAGGCGCTTCGCTCTTCCCGCCCCCCCCTCTCATCCCGGCCTCTCCTTTTTCTAGATCGAGTCTCAAGTCCGCTCAGAGTTTGGACCTGAGACTGGGCCTGGTGGGTGGTATTGCTGCTACTAGGTTGTCCGAAGACGGGGGTAGTGGTGGCAGTGGCAGTGTTAGTGGAGATGGGGGCCTCGAAGAGAGGCGAGCTGAGAATAGCTGGACATGCTTCTGGCCACATCCACAACGTCCAGGACCTCTGGATGATCCGAGTTGAAGCACGCTCGATTCTTGATGGTGGTTTATTCTTGAGAAGCGCGTATTGCACGGCCACCAACGTTGCGCTCAACCTGCAGTGCGCTATTGTCTTGGCACACTTTTGACTCGGACCCCCCTGGTGTGTCAGTCCCCTCTCTCATCACGCCTCCCCTGGATGCCACTTTTCAACCCGTTCCTACACTTTGGCGCCACGGCCCAACCGTCTTCTTTCCTTGGCAGGGCCCGTCTTTGCTGTCTTGTCTTGTCTTGATGCAGCGCTTCTTGTGCGTGGCCGCCTCGACATGGACATGCTCATTACCCGGAGCACACTCCCCCTTCACTTCATGTCTCTGCTTCTGTTTTCAGCTTTCCTGCAAGTCTCTGTTTTTTTCCTTGTCTGTCTGTCCATTGTCTTGCATCCTTTCTTCCTACCCTCCTTCCATCGTTTACCTTTCGTTTCTGTCTGTCTTTCATCTCAATGTCCAGTATTGTATAGGTGAGCCTCCAGTGCTCGACTCCAAGTCGCCGTGGGAGGTCCCCGTCCACTCGCTCAGTCTCTCGTTTCCTACATTTCCTTATTTCCTTATTTTCCCTTTTCTCCAAGACATCTCTTGGCTGTCCCCACTCGTCCTTGGTCATGGCATCCTTCTTCCAGCCTGGGTTGGACGACCCAGCTCGCCAAGAGTGCCCCGAGTCGACCTTTCAAGTCTACTGCAACAGCATACTTCCGTCACACTTGCTATTCAACAACCTCTACCAACTGGTGGGGTTGGTGCTGGGCGGAGTCTCGATTGTGGTCCCCCTCACTCTGTATCTGATATACCGGGTGCTTCAACGTCGTACTTTACCCTCCGCCAAGGGACCCGTAAAAGCACCGCTGCCAAGGTACGTGGCCTCCCTTGTCTTTCCTATAGGCCAAGACACTTACGCCTTGACGACAGACCAGCATCAAAGCAGCAAACCTCAAGTCGTGTGCCTACTCGTGATGGAGATGGTCGACTCTCCCACCAGAGGACTGGCAGTCGGCTTGCATCAAGGCCCCAGTCCAGCAGAGGGTCTGGGGCACCTTCATTCCGTCTCACAAAGACATTCCGAGTTGTCTCTGGCCTAGATGGCCTCACTGGGCCGCAAGACAGCTCGAGGGCGTACGACCTTGTCGTCGTCCCCCTTGCCATGAGCGGTGGCGTCACCGGGGGTTCTGGAGACTCAAGATCGTCAATCCAGTCCTTCAAATCTGCGTCAGCCAAGATGAGCCTCGCCCATGTTCACATGGAAGACTTTGGCAACGATGCTCTTGAGGAACCTCATCTTTCCATCACCGTTGGCTTCCTGGCACAGGTCCAACTGCAGCACAACCTGGCCGGCTTTGCGCTTCAATGCACGACCGCCAGGAAGACGGAGCAGATTGAACGTCTCTTGACCAGTCTGAGCAGTCTTGATGTGTCTGTGATTCTTCTATGTCACCATGACTGCGAAGCCATTGATCGCGTGGACTTTTCGCTCGCTGCTGGCGTCATGATTGAGAATGCATGCATTCTTCCCAATGGTGAGCGAAGACACTACTTCAAGGCCAGAAGACTCCGTGACATCATGGCACGATGCAGCAAAGAGCGTGAGGAGCGGCCAGAGTTCTTTGCTGGCTTCCTTGATCGCTGGGAGACGCGCCCCAAGGCATCTGTCATCCGTCGAGCCGTCAAGATCGCTGAGCACTTTGGCGCTGTCATTGATCATGGCCCTATTGAGCCGTCAATGGATGTCAAAGCATCAACTCTCAGTAACCCGATGAGAACCATGAGTGCCTTTGAGTACCTCCGACGGTCCGAATTGATCGAGGTAAGACCACCCCCTATTGGATTTTGACCTCTATTGCTAACTATGCCAAGTTGCAAAGATCTTGGACAACTGAATCACGAAAAACGTGGATTCTAGGTGTCTCGGATACGGCCGACTTGGCGGCGCTTTCCCTGGATGCCCTTGACGCCATCATGCCAAGGGCTTCCGAGCTGTTGAGACATGTCGACGTGTCTCAACCCGCCAAGCGTCTAAGCCGCGAGACCTCTATCTACACGCCCTCACCAGAATATCTCGACCTGGCCCCTCGAAGAGCCAGCTTCTGGGAATCCGGGAATGGAGGCACGTCGTTGTCACCCCTGGGATGCTTCCCCCTCACCGCCGAGCCCACTACGGAGCATTTCGACGCCATAGTGGAGACACAGGTTCATCTCGGCTCGCTTGGCATGCTGCAGGCCATTGAGGGGAACGACGAGCAGCGCTTACTCGCGTCCTTGAGATCCCTGCAGCAGACCACCCACTGCCAAGGCTTGGTACAAGATCTCATCTCTGGGCTTGCGTCTCGGCAGATCCGCGTGTTCAAGGGTCTCAAGACTGGCTTTCAGATACCTCGGGCGGACGTTTGCTTCTGGGGTGTGTCGAAAGGTCGTGACTCTGCTACCGACCGCTGTGTTGACATCTTCATCTCTCTCAAGGCGCCTGATGATGCTGCTGCTGTCCTTCATACTTGGCTGGCTCATAATGGCGTCCTTAGGGAGCAGAGATTTGAGGAGGAACTCAGACTTGAAGAGGCCAACAACACCCTCGATGGCTCCGGCCTTCCTGTGGGTATCCGGGAGTCGATCAAGCGTGCCACTTATGGCGAAGTCCTCAGTCTCACGCAGAAGCTCCGTGTCTCAAGGATCGACCACCCCATCGCCGACTCGACAAGCCAGTACTGCCGCTCCCTTCTCATCGAGGAAACATCCAAGGTCGCTTGGAAGCAGCTCTGTGCGCGAGCCGCTCTCGACGACTCGTTGAGCATGCGAGATGTCTTGAACCTGCGGCTGGAGCACTTCATGCGCCAGGGTGCCGAGAAGCTGCCAGCTCTGGACAATCTTGTTCGCTTGTACGAGATTACCCAGAAGATTGTCGATGAAGCCCTGTTCTTTGGTGACAGGAAGGTCCTCAAGGCTCTAACTCAGACTTTGCTGTCAAGCTTCGATCCTTGGGGGTCCTGGAACAACTGCACTCATGTCGATATCAACGCTGATCTCTTTGCCCTCATCTTCTTCAAGATCCTTCGACGCTCGGCGTTCGAGGACGTCTACTTCGAAACCACGGATCGGTGCCCCCTTCTCCTCTCTGAGCCCGACCAAGCAGCCGTCTTCTCCGAGCTCTGGATTCTCGGCTCCCAATGCCAGATCTACTTTGACCTCCTGCCCCGAGATATCGGACAGGTCATCTCCAAGAGATACCGTCTCCTCCTGCAGGCTGACCCGCCACCTGCCGACTACAGAAGGAGCAAGGAGATCATGACCATGTATCCAAGCTCCGATGTTCGGCCTGCCGAAGAGGAGGCAGACCGGACTGACTTAAACTCTCCTTCTCCTGATCTCACGGCCCATGAGACGTTTCAGCTGTGGAAGAAGCAATTCGCTGCAGCTGGTGCACTCTCCATATTCTGTCTTCCAGCCATTGTCGATGTCACGCTGCTCACCTTTGTCGGTCGAGGATGCTTCATGACGGCCTTTATGGAGCCAGACCATCTCGAAGTCGCAGGTTTTGCCCTCTTGGCAGCCATGCTGCTCACTGCTGGCGTCACAGGCTGGGTTGGGAGCACTGGCAACTTCTACCTCGCCCACTACGCATACGACAACATGATCTACTTCCACGTACAGAGACTTTCGGGGGGGTTCATATTGACCCTTGCCGTATCTATCTGTGGTCTGATCGCTTTCTCGCTTCAGAAATCCGTCGGCGCTGGTTTTGTCTTTGTTGCGTATCTGATCAGCATCACAACCTACTTCAACGTCCTCGGCGTGATGAGCACCATGCACCTACACGAGGCCCCTCTGTCTTCTGGGCGACTAGTCGTCTTGCAAACACTGCCTCTTCTCCTGATATCGCCCATCCTCTCGACCTTTGTCAACGGCTACGACCTTCAGATCTACCTCCCGGTCATGTACGGCTTTCTCTTCCTCGTCCTTTTCCGGTACCGCCGTCTCTGTCAGGAGTGGTCCAACTGGATGGAGAAGATCCCCAAGTTCGCCGAGCCAGATATCGTTGAGTGGTACTCGATGAAGCTCAGCTCGGACAGCACTGATAGCGATACAACCTCCAACAAGAGTGCTAATGGAGCAGCTGCACGGGATGCATTCGCATCAGCTGTGATTGCTTATACCCGCCGCACACGAGATGCGAAAACATCAGGCATCATGTCGGATGCTCTAGTCGTGCGAGTCGCCAACGGCATGCCCTACATCAACTGGCTCCTCAAGAAGCTGTCCGTCGAGGGATCCTCGCCCCCCAACTTCACCACGGCTTGGTTCACTCAGCTCGCAGAGGCCATAAACCAGCAGCGTGTGCTGAGACGTGGCTTGAAAGAGCACAGCGCGTTTACTCTCTTCCGCCTTGCCCGTCACGATGTTGGACAAAATCTTGGCTTGTTCTTGATTGCCCTCATGGATCGTTGGCTGATGTTGGTCATGAGTGCACGACAGCCCTATCCAAGCATCTACACAGACGGCCGCGCCCGGTATGGGATCTGGTTGACCATCGTCTACTTCTGTTCTGCTGCCATCCTTCTTGATTCTACCCTTCAGAAGTACTGGGGCCATCGCTATGAGGTCTCTCAAGAGAAACTAGCAGGCCTCGAAGACGCCGACCGGGTTGAAGCCCAGGCTGAAGCCCGTCGCCGACAGAGCATCATCAAGGCTATAGTTGATGTCGCTGGCAAGCTCCTAGTCGTCTTCGGTTTCACTACTGTCATGCTCTGGCTCTTCGTCGAGTCCAAGGAAACCGTCATCATCTACTACATGTACGTGTTTGGCTACTCCGGAGCCATCGCCTTCCAGTTCAACAGATGCTTCACCACCAACGTCGGCGCTCACATCACCGTCATCATGTGTTCTGCTGCTATCGGGTTCATCGTTGGCTGTATCCTGCACGCCTTGCCCATGACTGCTGGATTCCTATACACCGACGTCCTCTCCCAGAATGTCGCTGCTCTCCTTGCGGCGGTTGGGACGTCTTACTACTCCTGGAAGGATCCTCGAAGCTCCATAGCCCCGGTTCACGCCCCGAAGAAAGGCCAAACCTTTTGGGTTCAGCCAAAGATCACTGCGGAGTGGCCGACAGACTCTGACATGACTTCGGCTGATGTCCCCGAGGAGTTGACCAACGTCAAAGTTTGGTATGACGATGGATCCGCAACATCCGAGAGGATCACTGAGCTGTTACGTCTCAGTGTGCGAGATCCCAGCCTTCACTCCGAGGCTGTCAAGTGGTCAAGCGGGCTCGTACGCAAGGCTCAGCAGATGTGGTATGCCAGAAAGATCACCGTCATGATGTCTAGCAGTGAAGGCTTCTCTCATGCTGGCCTCGGTGACCTCTCTTCGTTCAGTTACAGTGACGCCGGCATCCTACACGTAGGCTTCGGCGCCATGGGAGATAACGAGCGAAAGATGACAACTTGGCAGCCCATGCTCGCTGTCATGGTGTGCGAGTCCTTGATATATCATCTCGCACGCTCTGAGCTCAAGCTTCCCCATGCCCAAGCCGTCCAAGCCGAGCACTTTGTTCATGGGACCGATTCCCTGTCCAAGCGTATCCAGCTCGAGCTAGCTCCGCAGAACTCGCAAGCTTTGTTCCGCGTTGCCCTCAAGACGGAGATGAATCTGATGAAGCATCTCTGCTTGGGTATTGAGGTCAACTCCGAGTGGGAGAGCACGCCACAGACTGTACGCGAGGTCATCCTTGGCCGTATCTACGGCGAGGGTGTTTCCATGACTGCCGAGTTTACTGCCTGGCTCGCCGAGACACAGTTTGACCTGCAGAGCGTTGACTTTCATCTTAACCTCACTCTTCAGATCTATCGCCAGTGCAGGGAAAATCTCAGCCGTGTGGTTCACTTTCAACCTCCCAAGGCTCACGATTTGACCGTTTTCCCGGCTGATCTGCAGGCCGCCCACATCCCCTCATCTCACGGAGAAAATCGACTGATCACCGCTTTCCGCTATGTTGTGACCTCCTCATCTGCACTGGTCAAGTGGCTCGCCATTGTCTCTGGTGCTGGATCCAACATCGAGCGGGAGCTCTCGTACAGCCTTGCCGGCGTCCCTCTGAGGGGGGTGATTCTCTGGTTTCTCCTGCTCCTGTGGAAAATCTGCTGGATTGTCAAGAACACCTGGGTCTACTGGATCATCCTCCACGGCAAGCCAGCTCTCGTCAACATCGCCCGCCTTGCGAAGAAGGGCGAGAGGCGCAAGATCAAGATGAACAGGGGCGCCATTGTTGTCGAGCAGCCACGAAAGACGGTCACCGGCTTCGCAAGTCAGGGCGAGGAGGGGTCCATGGTACTCACCGTTCACAATGGCACCCTCAAAGAGCCTCTCAAGGAGGAGGACGCCTTGTTCATTGCCACCTACGACCGGGATCTTCGCCTCAAGACTCGTGTCGAACGTGGATCTTCGAGGACAGCAGCGTATCAGTATGACGAAAGCAGCTCCTCCCGCCAACCTGTGAGCATCGAGACTACCCATGAGGAAGACATCTCGAGTACTGGATACTATGACAAGTACGGCAGAATCACCAAAGGAACTACCTCCCTCGATGGCAAAGAGATTGCCTTCCAGTATCACTACCGCGCCACGCCAAAGGGCAACGCTGATCTCCTCCGCGCTGACTACAAGCCGACTGAGTCAACTGCCGAAGACTGTTTGTCTGTCTTCTGGGGCAAGCCTGTCGACCCAGAAAGCTACGACTGGGTGCCATCACAAGATGTCCATCTAATCATTCAGAAGATTGACGGTCGAACTTATGTCACTGAGTACGACTATCAACATCGACGAGATCCAACCATCGTCTCGCATCTCCAAGAGGCAGATGGAGGCAAGACAGCGCTCTCCAGGCGACCATATCTCTTTCCGGATGACAGCAAGCTTCTTGTTCGACCTGAGAACCTGTCGTTTGACTCGGAGGACCTCCTCATCTACCACAGCCGACTACAGCTCAGAGAGATGCGGCGCAAGGCAAACAACACGCCCACTCCCATGACATACCTCAACCCGCTCTTCTGGCTCGCACAGTGGAACAGACGGCTGTACAAGCGCATGCCAACCTGGCGTGTTCGTACAGAGCTCTGGAGTCACTGGATCAAGAGCAGCAACCTCGATGCCTCCACAGCGTGCTGGGTTGACGAGCTCATCCTCCGAGAGGAGCCCTTGCTTCAGAGATACTGGCGCGCCAGAGACAGTGGGCGACTGGACGAGGCTCGCAAGGCCCTTGACGACAAGATCGATCATATTGTCTCAGCCATCAACATCGACACGGACGTGTCCGAGGTCAGCCTTTTTGCCATCAAGACATCTGATCTCTACGCTATGGGCCTTGGAAACGATGCCAACCCCGTCACAGCGCAGCCGGAAAACTGCTACAATGACACCGAGGATCGCATCTCAGTCATTTTCAACGACATTGGCTGCTGGCCCGTGTCTCCAGGAGGCGTGTCCAACTGTCGGCGTGACCTAGTCAACGGACACACCACGATCCGGAACCACGTCCTCGCAGAGTGCGCCAACGACTACGGTATTCCTCGCTTCCAGATCGAGAAGAGCGTCCAGTCCTTGAAGCTGCTTCCTCTCTGGGGTCTCGATGGCAACACGGCTAATCACGGTCTCGTGGACAACCTCCTTCAGTCTCAAGTCGATGAGAAGATTGAAGCTACCGACATGGAGGCAGATGTGGCAGGCATATTTGTGCCTCTCCTCACAGAGTTTGTCAAGGGCGCCCGGACGAAGCAGTACTCGCGAGCAGACCTCATCAAGTACAGCAACGTGTACCTCTCCATGGCCAAGTACTACGAGACCAAGGACTACGGTCGCACGTGGAAGTCTGACGTTGTCCAGCGAGCATGGATGAGGGCTTGGTTGATCCCCTATGATGATGCCAACATCGCCGACGTGTCAGAATGCTTCGAGATGGAGCGTCCCAGCATGTCCGACTTCAGAGACGCCCTTGGCATCTACATGGCCTACCTCTTCATCTATGCTGTCCAGGTCCCCGAAGACTGTCCTCGCGTCTTCCAGAGCACGCATCACGGCATCAGCAGTCTCTTTGGTATGATTCTTCAGTGTCGCCGGGGTGTGACCTTTGGTATCTGGGATCATGCTATTCTCTGGCGAGAGACATGTCTCAACATCAGCCCAGCACAGAGCGAGCTGCCACTTGCGGTGCAGTCAATGCTTCTTGCAGGTATTGGCATGGCTGCTCGCCTCGCCTACTTTCATGCCGATGTCATTATGCCCTGCGCCTCCGTCTTCAACCCGTAAGTTCCCCCTAGCACTATTGAGAGTCAAGCTTGGCTAACATGATCATTACAGTATGTGGGAGGTCGAGATTGGCACAGACGGCGGCAACATTGCCAGCAGAAACATGTTTGAGCGCAAAGTCGACCCCATCGTCAACGGGATCAGCAACATGGACGCCTTCAAGCCCGTCGACAAGGTCCGCACCGACAAGCCCACAGTGGTCATGCTGTCCAACGTGCAGTTCATCAAAGGAGTCAAGATCGCCATCCAAGCTGCAGACATCATCATCAACGAGATGGGCTTTGAAGACTATCAGCTCGTTGTCTACGGCGCCAAAGACAGACAGCCAGCCTATGCGCTTGAGATGGAGAAGCTCATTGTCGAGAGCGGTCTCGAGGGCAAGGTGGTGCTTGCGGGCTTTGGCAATCCAAAGGTGGTTCTCCAGGATGCTTGGCTCTTCATGAACTCGTCCATCTCCGAGGGTCTTCCGCTTGCCATTGGCGAGGCAGCTTTGGCCGGCGTTCCCATCGTTGCTACAGAGGTGGGAGCCACAGCTCTGGTTCTCACAGACCCGCAAGATCAGCATCAGCAGTACGGCGAGGTTGTGCCGCCCAACGACCCCATGGCTCTTGCTCGTGCTCAGCTCAGCATCTTGAGCATGGTCGGGCCCTGGGCCAAGTTCACTGAAGTCCAGGAGGCCGAACCCCCGACGCTACCGGACGAGATCCTGCCAGAGCATGTAGACTGGCTTACCAAGCGGTTCTACGAAAGGGCCGGCGACCGCCGCAAGCTGGGTCTTCTCTCCCGCGAGGTTGTCCTCCACAGCTTCCACGGCAGCCGCTACCTACGAGAGCACGAGCAGATGTACTGGATCCAGTGGCACATGTCAAAGATGAGGACCAACGATGGCTTGAACGGCTCTCCCTTCAAGTTTGGGGCTCCAAGACCGCTACGCTTTATAGAGGAGGTTGCCAACGATACGGTAACCGAGGATGATAATTCGGAGAAGGAGAAGGCAAAACCTCTGGTTCTGAGGAAACGGCATCGGTCAGAGGCGAAGTCTGAGGGAGGTAATCTTCAAGTATAAAGAGCACCAGAGTATGATATTATTAATGTGTTAATATTGAGTAAATATCTATTGATAGAGCAAATGTTTCATACAAGTATAATTCCTTTATCGCCCTGCTTTCATCTCCCAATCAAGCTGCTTGTGAAAATCCCAATATTTATCGCATGTACCTAGCTAGTCTAGGAGCCACCTACCCCCACGCTTGCAGTGCTGGTAGTCTCGGAGAAGGGCTTTGGTGTTTTAGGCAGGCGGCGCAATGTTAAGTCGTTGATCATACTGGGCGAGGCGAGCTGTGCTCCTTCAACGTCTGCAGTGCAAGGTCGCGTTTCCCAAACTGTTCACCCAGTCGTAGCATGCTTGCTATAGCAGTGGCTTGAGACATCGCTGATGCCGGCTGCTCTGGGCGCTTCCTGAGCGTGCGTGGGGGCATTTGGTCGGGCGAGATCTAGGCCTGCTGATGGCCGTAACGCCAATACGGAACTATCTATCGGCGCAGTTATCCCATCAAGGGCCGGGCTTTAACTATATTAAAAAACATAATATCTATATATCATAGCATTATATCCTAATACTAATACCGTGGCTTTATATTTAGCCTTTCTACTACCT
>JABFEX010000926.1:0-10345 GCA_013623515.1 Fusarium illudens | reverse complement strand
CCGCAACTCCGTCCGCCATCGACACCCCCCCCGATAGCCCGCGGCCGGCCCCGCCCCAACACGCCCGACGCGATTCGAGTTTCCGAAGAACCTATGACGAGACGGTCACGAAGAAGCAAGGTCCTTGCGATAACTGCGCCATGACCTTGCCGCGGCAGCAGGGGGGCTCGAATAACGTCCATTTCGCCAACAACGCCCGCGGACCGACCCTGCGCACACGCGCTCCAGCGGAACGAGTTTTTGGTTCCAGTGGCCAGGCGTCGCCTCCCAACTCCCAGCCGTCGAGTGATACGGATGGCGAGCGAGACGATGGTCCCCGGACGCGCACGAGAACGCCTCCCTCGGTCAGTTCGCGCAATACCTCTCGCTCCAGCGGTAGCGCCGGTACGGGCACTTCGACGGCAGCGGACCGTGCTCCTTTCCACGTCCATTACGTCGACTATACCTCAACCCATGATCCGGTCCTACCCGACTCCTTCTCCCTCATCCGCGCTTCATGCCTGCGAACTCTGTCGTTTGAAACGTTACCCCGAGCTCCTGCTACGGCCACGCCCGTGTCACCGCTATCGGCCACTTCTCCGGCGTTTGTCACGACGCAGAGCGCCGGCTCGGCTGTCACGGGCGGCCCCATCTTTTTCGGTGACGCCTTGGCCGGCTACACCACGGCTTATATCTTCCGGATTCCCGACGTCCACGCGCGCGGCCACAAGCGCGTCTATGCCTTTCTGGCCCTGAGCACTCACAGGGAAAGACTCGCCATGAAGACATTTGCCGTGGTCTCGACCGCCTTCCGCGACCTCGCTACATGGATCCAACAGCTCGCTGAAGCTGAGGCCGAGCGGGCGGCCGAGTCCTCGCCAATCGGCAGCAACATGTACGGGGGTGGCTATGCACCTCAGCAATCAGCTGTCGAGTCGACTGGTGGCCCTGACCGCGGCGGAAGCAGCTTTCTGACAGGCGGCAGCGGGTTCACCCGAAGGATGGGAGGTGGCCCTGGCGCCTCGGCCCCCAAAGCCCGTGGTCTGGCGGAGATTGTCGGCCGACCCGACATCTTCTTTGACTTGCACAGCCGCTTTGTTCACCTCCTATTCGAAGTTGGTGTTACTCTGAGCTCGTAATGAGCTGCTCATGCTCACCGACATGCTCTATACGTTTTTTGTCCTTGGCTTGACCAACCCCCCTTGAGCAGATCCCTGGCATGTCACAATATCACATCGCTTATTGGGGGTATTGGTTTGCTATAGGCTTCCCTCAGCCTCGCCGTTCTTTTACTCTTACCTCCTTGACCAATCACTCTGGGCCCGGTGCGCATCCGGTTCACATTTTTTGAACCTGGCGTCTCCTGTCAGTCAGTTTTGGACCAAGATAACGAGGAGGACCAATGAGTAATGGTAATGGTAATGGCTAATGGGTAATGATGATGATGAGCAGTGACTTCAGCAACCGGCTCAAGTCGCCAAGGCCTGTGGGCCTCTTTTTGTTCCGCGCGTTTGTTTGTTTGCAAATGTTCGACGAGGTTTCTCTGGTCGCGCTGCGTCCACCTTTCCGCAAGACAGGGAAGAACGATATACCCCAGCGGCCGACCAAGGCAAGAGCCTCGTGCGACTGTACTTTTACTTCTGAAGGGTTTCGCGGCGTTTCTCTCCCGGCTTTTTCTCTTCTTGGCCGGGACTTATTCCCCAGTTTCAGCGTGTTAGTTGCTTTGTTGCTCGATTCTTTTTTCACGGTTCAGACTCGCCACAGGGGGCGAATCAAAATAGACAGGCAGTTAAAGGGGAAAAACAAAACCAAGCGAAATTCGAAAAACGGGAGTTTGGGACCAGTGTATTATGAAGCAAAACCTGTATCTGGCCTTGATTCTCTCGCAGAGAATACGCAGACGGGGTGTATGGATGGATGGATTGATGTGTATGGGTTTTTTTCTGGGGCGAGAAGGGAAACGGTTCATAGATACCTACAGCAAATATAGACAGGAGTGAACGGAATGGGAAAGCGAATGCATTTTATGGCTTGTTGCTCTAGATACCCGTTTTGTTGAATGTTGACGTATTTATTGGGAAATTCAAGTGTTTTTTATTGTGTTAATGTTGGAGGTCATCTACGACATTGCTTCTTTCAAGAGTGATGAAAGACACATGAGACTCTTGCTTTCTTCTGACTCTGTCTGACACTGTCTAGTTAATCTGCTGCTGGTGGTTACTTGGGCAGCCACTGCTAGAGGTATATCCAATTCATGGTCAGGGAGCAATGGGATGCAAATATTCAGACATCACATATAGGGCCAACACAAGTCTATCCCAAAACGACGAGATTCAGCGGCATTCCGCCTCGCTGGATGTTGATTAACCCTATTCTATCCTCCTATCACGCCCCTCAGAACCCTATGCCCACCCCGTCCTCTGGCTTTTCCCTTGGTAGTCTCCCAGCACCAGCCCGGGAGTTGAGACGTATGTTGTACAGTGGAGTAGACATGCACAAGCGCGAAACTGCAAGACTGGTTTACTTGTAAAAGTCAAACTTGTTCTCGTCACTGGTGCCCTTGACCTGGCTCGAGTAGGCGTCCTCGAGATCGCTCTGGATGATGTTGTAGCGGTTCTTGCGGACGGCGCGCAGACCGGCCTCCTGCATGATGGCGGCAATGACGGCACCAGAGAGGGGGTCGTTGCGGACGATGAGGGAGTCGAGGTCGACCTCGGGGGCGAGGCTCATCTTGCTGGCGATGGTGCTGAAGATGAGACGGCGCTCTCGTCGGTCGCGCAGGGAGGGGAATTCAATCTTTCGGTCGAGACGGCCGGGACGGAGGAGCGCAGGATCGAGGGTGTCGGCTCGGTTGGTGGCCATGATGACCTTGACGTTGGAGGTCTGGTCGAAACCGTCCATCTGGTTGAGGAGCTCGAGCAGAATACGCTGCACCTCTCGGTCGGCGCCGGTCTGGGCGTCGAAACGCTTGGTGGCAATGGCATCGATCTCATCGATGAAGATGATGGCAGGGGAGTTCTCGCGGGCCATGCGGAAGACATCACGAACCATTCGTGGACCCTCACCGAGATACTTCTGGACAAATTCGGAGCCCACGACGCGGATGAAGTTGGCAGTAGTGGAATTGGCAACGGCCTTGACCAGCATGGTCTTGCCGGTACCAGGAGGACCGTACAGCAGCACACCTCGGGGCGGGTCGATACCGATCTGCTTGTAGAGGTCGAAGTGTGTCAATGGCAGCTCCACGGCCTCGCGGATCTCCTGCTTCTGCATGTCCAGACCACCGACATCGGCATATGTCACGTCGGGCTTCTCGTCGGCGCCCAGCATGGCAATGGAGGAGTCGGCCTCGGGAGGGAGAATGTCGACGAGGGCATTGGAGTGTCGGTGGAGGGCGACCGAGGAGGAAGCCTTGAGCTTTTCGCGGTCGAGGGTGGAGAGGATTCTGACGACGTAGTTGGATCCGGTGCTCGATTGGACGATGCCAGTACTTTAGAAGGCGGACGATTAGCTTGTGAATGCGATATAGCTGGCAGCCGAGACGTACTTTTGATCAATGGCCTCCATAAACTGGCCGATGACGAGGGGCACACTCTGGATTCGCTTGATCTCTTCTTGAGCTCGCACAAGCTCGCGCTTCAAACTCCTGGAAGATGTTAGAGTGTCTCGAGCAAGACGGCATGGGGTTTCCTGGTATGTTTACCTTTGCTCATCCTTGATGTACTCTTCTTGCAACTGGATATACCTGAACGAAAGCAATCAGCCCCCGCCTCTCCACAATATCTGCCGCCAGGATCCCATACTCTAGTTGCCTCTGAAGCTTCTTGAGGTTCGCATAGTCGTCTCCGCCATCGGTTGATACGCCCTCAAAGTTGTTAATGGTAGGGATGGTCGAGTGCGCGGTTCTCTTGTGAGGCGGCACCTGGTTTGCCGGGTTTTCGACGGCGACGTCACCCATGTTTGCGCTTTAGCTGTGTCGAGAGGCTATGTGAGGGTAGATATAAATGGAGAGAAAGTAGGGATGCGCGCGGATGCCAGTATGCGATCGTCGTCGGGAGAGATGGAGTGTGGTCGTCGTTGAGTGAAGGAGCTGCTTCGAGATGATGCCAGGCGCCAGCAACGACGACGACGACATTGGGAGCTAAGGTCACCTAGCGCGTGGAGTGACTTAGTCATCCAGCTCAGAGCTCTGGGAGTTGCACGTGACCCAACGTCGTCAAACAGTCCGGCATGGAGCCCGTGGAGCCCAGCCATCAAGGCCCCATCCCTGGCAACGTTGATTGGTCCACAACCGTCAACTCAAGCAGGGCGAGGTGGATTGCAGCGGCGCTGCAAGGCAAGGCTCAAGGCTCCAACACCCCAATGCGTGATTTGGCGGATGTGATTGGCCGACTATCGGAGTCTGGCTGGCCTCCACGATGCGTGGGGACCCTGGAGGATGCTGGGTACAAAGGAGCTACAGCGGCACCCGGCCTCTGTACTTTGGCGCTTGCCCTTCTGAGGCTCTGGCTCAGCGGACGGAAGCCCGGGGAGAGTGCCTTGGCTGCCCGGTACAGTGATGGATGGTTCAGCCCGGGCGCTTTGCGGTGAGGTCTCTCTCGGTCGGGCCATGTGGCGAACGATAGGCCGATACCTGCCTGCTGCAAGGCGGCCCCGCGATGTTCGGTGAGGCCTGGGTCATGGAAAGTACATTCACATGGAGCATTGTTCGGGAGATGAGGTGTTTGACAGTGACGGTCCGGGGGAAACAAGGGAGATGAAGATCAAGCCGGGCCATGAATGAATGGATGGATGTACCGTCATGCGGCGTCTCAAGTAAACTGAGGTACCTCTTGCCCGTCCAAGACCCCGACCCCGACAGTGCCCAGACGCCCTTCCCTTTCCCCTCCTCTTGCGGCGCTGTGAGTGTGGCTTATCGGGGTCGGGTCACTCGCCTGTCACGGGGATGATGCGGCAGTGATTCACTGGTCGTTGGCCGACAAGTCACCCGTCACTTGCATTTCGAAACCGCCTTCGACCGTTGCTTGTCAACCTAACCTCGCCATCTTCCAACCTCCATCTTCGCTTTGTCCTCCCTTTCTTTTCTTCCCCTCTACCCCCCAAAAGCAGCCGCCTTCTCTTGGGTCTCTTCGTCCACTCCGCCTTGATACATACGGAGTCCTTCTTGCGTCATCCCACTCTCCAGAGACCCAGCTCACTCCTCATTGTCCGCCAACTCGCCCGGCCGACCTCCGTTACACACACAGTGCCCCTCGTTTCGTTTCGGCCTGTCCAGCTGCCCTCGCGACCTCGCACCATGTCTTCGTCCATCGCCATTCCCGCGGGCCCTTCGGCTACGCCTTCATATCACAAGGGCACCGCCTCCTCTGCCAACAGCCCGTACTCGAGCTCGCCCTCGTCCTCCCCGCCTTCAGCCGGCAAGCACAAGGCCTTGCATAGCCGCCGCCCGAGCCTCCTGAGTACGTTGAATGCACCATCCCCACCTGACGTGACTGTAGCGGCGATGATATGATTGCGTTATGAGACCCGCAAGATTGTCTGCCTCAACATTGCTGACATGATCCAGGCTCTTCTCTCTCCAAGCAAGAATGCACCGTCATTAACATCGGCGAACCGGACGGCCCTCCTCGGCTGGTAAGTGACTCGACCCCGTTGCTCCCGGCCTTCGGGTCATATGATTCCGGCAACTTTCTAACGCTGCTTGCCATAGATCTCCTACCTCTCCTCCAGCCAGGGCTTCGCCTGGAACCCTGGTATGCTGCGCTGAAGTCATGAATGTGGCCCACCCAGACACGGGCTAACAACTCCACAGAGATCTTCCTCCCTTCGTACATCGACTGCGACTACGTTCCCCTCGAGAACCGCCGAGACCCCGTCCACGAAATCTTCCTCACCGACGAAGAGTCCAAGAACATGCTGCCTCAGTAAACCGGCCAGCCAGTACACACATCCTTATTCACGCTTACCCGGACCACACGACGATTTAGACATTTCCTTCTCACGAGATTCCCGGTTTTACGCTAGCTCTTTATTCTTCGACACACATTCTTACGGCGTCTCTGGTTCCGCGGTTTCTTCACCTCATCGTTAGGAAAGGGCTTTGTGCCCCAGCCTGCCGGCAGACATCCATTGTCGGCACTGTTTGATGGAGTATTCGGGATGGAATCCCTGGTCAATTGACTTGACAGCCATCCTTTCGGGGACTGGCTTTGGCGGAGTATCACAGACATGGCGGAGCATTCATACGACTCTTAGGTAGTCAGCATATCTATCTGGTGGACCGGGCTTGGGAATCGGAGGGTAGATGCCTGGTTTCGCAGGTTTTCGGGAGGGAGTTTTTCTCATATGGGTCTTCAGACTGCCTCTTTTCTTTCTTTCGTCGTTTTCTGTTATTGTGGCTGGACTTTCTTTGGGACGGTGGCGCTGTGGTTCGACGGTGTTTGTTAACTCTCCTCAATTTACCCTGGTTCTACACGAAATCGGACCCTCGAGCATACCTGGCGATAGATGGATACCAAGTGTCGGGCGCCAATTACCGACGGCCGACGGCCGAGATGAGCCGGGCCGCCTCCGACAGCCCCTCCGGCCCGGAACCGAGTTGGTATGGGGCGTAGTTATGGGGCCGGAGATGCTGACGTCAATTGTTGACAAGCAAACTGATCACTGACGTGCTATTGCGCTCAATCTTGCTTCTCGGTTTGACTCGTTGCAGCAGCAGATTCAAGGACATACGACCAGATCGGCCGGAGGACTCGGGATTCACGGTTTCTTTGAGATATCGCTGCTTTCTGGTCCGTTTTTTGTTTTTCCGAGGATGGAGATGTGAGTGTATGATTCACATGTGATATTGTTGGACTGTGAAGCAAGAGGGGCCCCCAATTAGAAGCCAAACATCATATCACACATTTACCTACGATATCAATCCCATGGGACGACCAACCATATTACTGTAGGATAAATTGATGAGCCAATTGGGAGTTTATCACTCGGTTTAGGAATTATTTTCCTTCTTTTCTACCCTTATAACCCGTGATCGGAGCTGCTCCTTGTAATGATATACCGCGGTAGGCAAGAAATGACGCCTAAGCTTGATTAGTCCAGATCGTCAAGCCCGTTGCCGGAACGCTGCTCTCCCCAAAATACCGACTCGACGACCGATCGTCCCGTCTCAAATCCCTGGCATAATATAGACAAGACTTGTTTCAAGAGGCGAACTCCATGAATAGCAAAGACATCTCCACCCGGACGGGGGAGATGGTATTGCAAGATGCACATCCCCTTCAGATTCGTCGATCGGTGGTGTCGACGTAGTAGTAGTTGTTGCCCTTTGCCGGTCAAGCTGGACCATACCTCCTCGGTGTACCCGTGCTCTTTTTCTGGTCGAGACGGAATGACTGAAACGGGAAGGATAATTTCGAATTGGGGAGGAGACACGGCTTCCATCTCTCTCCTCTTGTCGCAAGCCTCGTAGGTCTGGGCAACTCCAAGATCAGACGGCGTCTGTGTCCCGTCCCAGCCCCGTTGTTCCTGAAAGTAGGGACAATGGTAAAAGCAACAGTCGCATTCCTCATGGCACGCCGGCCGGAAGTCGGTATCATCGATGCTGAGTAGCTCCAGTTGTGACGCGATGGAGCCAAGCCTGACCGAGTCGTGGATCCCTGCGTGCTGAAGATCCTTGACAGGTGCGTCGGACTCTTTGGGCGTCTGCTGGCGAGAAACAACAACTTTGGGTGATGATTTAGTCTTGTTGCTGGTGCTGTTTCCTGACAAGATCTTCTTCCAGCATTTTACGCACAGTCGACCCAGGACTTGACATCTTTCGCAGGGGCCGTCTTGTTCATCGTAGGGAGAACCGTCGAGCGAGGCGGAACCAGAATCTGGGTCTATAACCATTGGCCTAATAGTGTCCCAGTGTGAAGAAGCCATGATCTTTTCTATGCTTGCTCTTTCTGATGCTTGGAAGTCGTTGAGGAAAGCCATGATGAGAAAGGTTTTGTTTGTGTCGAGAATGAATACGTGGTGATGACTTGAAGGATGTGTGTGTGGTGTGTCAGGAATAAAGTGTGGACGGATGAGAGGGAGCGGAGGATGATGGCTCTTTATATACGTGCAGCAGCATATTTAACCTTTTTACAAATGTGCCATGTGCGATACTTTTCGGTCTCCCAAAAGTTTATTCTCTGGATGCTTTATTATTCATAGATTATGCTCCGAGTCCACGTTTTGCCAGACGTTATTCTTTTTGGTTTGTGGTTCACTGAGTCGAGTTGTCGTGCATGGTGGCGTTGGCTGAGTGGTGGAACGTCTTTGATTGATTGTACTATATTGTAGTATGACTGACTGTATGAAGCACTAGCTACTTTTTTTACTACTTCTGTTTTGATATGCTGATTGAGTCTTTATAACTGATTTTCACTCTCTATCTATCAGCGCAGTTATCCCATCAAGGGCCGGGCTTCAACTATATCAAAAAACACAATATCTACACATCATAGCATCATATCCCAATGCTAACACCGTGTCTTGAGAGTGTCGATGGGGCTGATCTGGAGACTGAACACATACCGATGCGGATCCTCATGCTGGGTCAGCATCCAGATGAGCTTGCAAATGTTCGGAGTATTTCTGCTTGCGTTAACAGCATGGGCCTCCGGGAGCATGATGAGAAAAAGTATTTTAACAATACGGTTACTAACCTGCGGGTCTCGTTCGCAGAGGCTACGGGCCAGCAGACTCGTGTTATCAGGGAGGTTGACGATGATGGATCGTCATGGCCAGATGAGAACTGGGAGGAGTTTGAGATTGACGGAGCGGGAGGGGAGATGACTTGGATCAACTCAAGTGGCGGATGCCCTGGACATCTTGAAGTGAGTACCCCTGAGCCACCTAGTTGAACTACCTGACTCCATCTTGAAGCTTCGAACAAACCGAAACCGCACCGTAGTGTTCGCCGCAGACACTCTCGCCGGCGAAAACGACACAGCAACCGGAATCAAAACATACGAAAGGACGGAGAATAACCGCAGGTTCACCGTAAAGGCTGACGAAGGAGACGTGATTGTCGGCATCGTCATGGGCTTTGGGCATCGAGCGGGTTATTGGGAAGGGCTGAGCGAATCGGAGAAGGAAGAGTTTGAGACGAGGCCGTGGTCGTATGAGACTTTTCAGAAGAGGTGTCGTGTTGAGTTGTTTAGTTGTTTAAGTTGCGTGGGAGTTTTGACGATGGCGAGGGATGGATGATGCTTGACTGGCGGGGTCGAGTTGTACATCGAGACAGGCCGTCTGAGAGATAGACTACGAGGTGAGAAGATATGGTATACTGTTTGATGAGGCTTGTTCCAGATCAATATGCTGCTACTCTACGGCGAAGGAGACAAGTCATTTCTGCGACTGCAGGAGCAGATCCTCGGGTAGGAGAAAGACTATAGTATCTTTGCATGGACGCTCCAGGAGCACAGTCTGTAGACAACATTGACGGGCTGCCTGGCTTCATCACCCTCCCAGATTGCGGCCGTGGTCTGCTCGCCCCGGTGACTTTCTGGCCACGACCCCAGGGCTGCGCAAAGCGTATGAGCATGGGCACTACCAAGGTAAAAAGGTTGCTGTCTACGATTCCAGACCGTGCGGCAAAGTCATCGATCGAAACGCCAGGGGTGGTTGGTCTCGGCAGCGATCTGCAGGAGGGACGGATGATGAGTAGGGAAGGTCGCAGTGTATCCTTCTCGTGACTGTGGGTGAGCTGGCTAGCTGTGACGGTTGGGTCCAGGTGTGTGTATGCGTGGCAGGAGAGGGCGAGTCTGAGAGGCAAGGCTGGGAACAAGGGCTTGATGGGCGGTGAGGCCCAGGCTGGCCGCAGACGGGGCCAACAGAGAGTGATCTGTCACCTGAGGAGTTGAGAGTCAGAATGAGGGGATATCTCTCTATCTTGTGGAGTGAGTGACAGCAGAGTGCGGCATTTGATGGGTTACATTGCAGGAGACACATGTTTGGCACATTGATAGACACTTGGAGACAATGGAGAAAGACATTAGGTGAACCAGTTGGTGATGGAACTTTATTAATTAACATCTATGCACTTGTATCCAAAAGACGCTTATGTGCAAGACTACATATGTAAAATGTATAGAAATGAATTATATACCCAGTGTTGATCCGTTACATGCAAAGTCCATCGTTTTTGTTGATTATGGTATTAATGAACCAAGGGCTCACTTCATCATCGTCGCTTCATCATCAGGAGAGATAGAGAGAGATGAGGGAGGGGGCGCTTAGAACAGGGCAATGGCACCGATGGCGGCCAGGAGACCGGCAGGGGCGAAGCGGGCGGCAGCGGCAGTGACGATGGCGGGCTCGGTACCCTCCGGGG
>JABFEX010000925.1:0-52021 GCA_013623515.1 Fusarium illudens | reverse complement strand
ATATTATATTTTTTAATATACTTAAAGCCTAGCTCTTAATAGGATAATTATACTAATAGATAGTAAATAATCTATAGAGCTGCGAATATATATATATAATATAGGATATAGGATATAGGGGATATGGACGTGAATAAAGTGCACCTCGGTATAGATAAAAGTATACGAATAGTCTCCCCGGCCAATTAGGAATCAGCCCTAGCCGATCATTAGCGGCAATACCTGCCGTAATAGGCATATGTATGCGCCTGGCCTGTTAATATCCACGAACACACCTTGATGTTCTAAATCCATGTTCCTCTATAACTAGCATCGCGAGGGGAACTACTGAAATTCCCGGCAAATTGATACGGCATCTGCATACTAAACTTTATTTTGACTCTTAGTTGATTTGATCTAACTAGAGGTGGGAAGCCTTGGGTAAGTGAAATGCTTCATTTGCTTCCTCGGTCTCGCTTTGCTGTATAGGTACAGACCCTGATACAACCGATGACAAGGGATAACCGCTTTCCCCAATTGTCCTGTTTAAAGCCCCTGATTTTGACCCTCGTTGGGTGACTTCAAAAAGAAGTGTCATACGATTGCGTAACCGCTGTCAACTCTAATATGTCTATATAAACGTTAGTTCTATTCCACGTCCAACATATCTTGTCAACCAACTTGGAGCACTCACAATTCCATCTTGATCACATTCCTCTCTCAGCACGCGTTGCCTTCTCCCTTTGATCTGCCTCTTCGGAGCAGCTTACGCTCAGCAAAGTATCTGCAACACCACCTGCCAGAAAGGCTGTGATGCCGCTTGCCAAGCAGCCATCCAGTCAACATACGAATCCGAGTCCAAGCTGTGGGTGAGCGACATCATCAGCGACCCCTTCTACGACACCCCGGCCAACATATCGACTGCCAAGCCAGGCGACATCCTCCGCTGGGAAGCTGTGCCCGCTGAGCAGCTCAGCAGGAACTGGACCATCCCCGCCAGCTTGAGTCTTTACCGCTTCATGTACGCTACTGAGGATCTCGACAATAGCACCATCCCGGCGACGGCTTGGGCTTTGCTCCCGTTTCACAGGTCGCTCTCGACTCCTGGTGAACCGAGGAAGCTTCGCACTGTCGTCTGGACGCATGGCACGGCTGGGCGCAGCCGCCTCTGCTCAACGACCAACAATAGGGGTCTCTACTATGACTGGAAGGCACCGTTCATCCTGGCAGAGTCTGGTTACGCCGTCATTGCTCCCGACTACTCGGGCCAAGGATCCAAGATTCCCCAAGGATTCATGTATGAGGCCGGTTTCCTGCACGCAGCCGATGTTGCATACTCGGTCGTTGCCGCCAGAAAGGTCATTGGAAGTTACTTGAGCCGGAAATGGGCTGTCTTCGGTCACAGCGAGGGAGGTATGACGGCTTGGCGCACTGCCGAGCGCCTTGCTCGAAAAGGCGAGGAGCGTCTGCTCAAGGCTGGCGAGTTCATCGGTGCTGTAGCTGCTGCCCCCGCTCTACGACCCCAGAAGCTGATTCCCCTCTCGTGGAAAGAGACGGGAACTGGTGGAGGTCCATTCTCCGTTTACTTTCTTCAATCCCTCGCCGGCCTTTTCCCGGAGCAGATCAAGGTTGAGGATTATCTCGCAGAGGTTGCGCAGCAGCGGCTCCACGTCCTCGACAACTCCTGTTTCCAGACTGGTTTTGCCGCTGTAGGCTCTCTCAGCCCTGACCAGCTCTTCAAGAACACAAGCTGGCTGCAGCACCCTGCCACCAATGAATGGGCGGTCCGGTACAACGGCCAAGGCCCGCATCAACTTGCTGCACCGGTTCTAGTCATCCAGGGCGTCAACGACACGATTACGCCTGCGTCTCTGACCATGGAAGATTTCAATCTTACTTGCTCATCCTATCCCAAGAGCCCGATCCATGCTAAGCTGTATCCCGAGATGGGTCATGGCCAAGTCCTCGAGTCGGCTCGTGGAGATATTGAGGCCTGGCTCGACGCCAGATTCCATGGAAAACCTGCTGATAAGGCATGTTCTATCGATAACATTGAACCTCTGACCGATAACTATGCCCGTGGTGAACTCTTCTGGGCAGCCAATATTGTCCCCTTCTAAATGCCCCAACCGCACCCTATACGTGGGACTCGCTTTCACAGCTGGGTGGAAGCTAAGAATGGCAGACTACCACTGTTATCATGATTCATTTCTTTCGATATTATAGTACATTGAGAATATAGTTTATTCTTCCTCTGCCATTACATATGACCTTTGCACAAGTGCATACATATAGTTGTGTCATCATGCATCTGACATCGTCAAAGCCCCTGGGTTTCGAAATGGAGCTGGGCGTAGGGTGAGCCACCGCCCAGAGACGAACGAAGATCAGGAAAATAGTAGCTCTATCCTAGGTATTATAAAACATCCATGCACTATCTAATAACCTCTAAAAAGAACGCCAGAGAAAAAAAGCACGAGAAATGTACACCCCCCTAAAAAGTTGCTACGCTGAACAGTGTGCCTCCCGAAAATACCCCAATTAAATACCCATCAACTCCATGTCATGGTTCCTCTGATCCCGTTCCTTCTTGCACTTTGCAATAGCGCAGTTGGAAAGCCGGATCAGCTCGTTTACAAAATCGTTGACCAACTTCATATGTGTCAGCTCGTGAGGCGTGAGCCGCCGGACTGGCAGCTTCTTGACCAGGTCAGCGGCGGAGCTGAGAAGTTCCAGATCCGCCTGGGCCTGCTCCTCGAGTGGGTTCATGAGAAGATTGAAAAATAGACTCATCATCGCCGATGTCGGATAAAAGACGACGACCCTATGACTACACGTTAGTAACTCCAGCGGCATGGCAGAGGTAATGTGGGGGTTCGCACCAGAATGCCTCGCCTGCAAGCCCGTCTATGGCTGCCCTCAAGTACACAAGCGTGGAACGGCTCGCCTCCACCGAGAGGGCGATACTAGACTGTATACCGCCTTTCCATTCCCCGTCTTCAGAGTTGTTCTCGGATGTCATGTTGCAGCATCGCCCACTGGCACGGTGGATAGCAGTCATAAGATGGTGATATTCCAGGTGTAGCGTGATATGCCGCATGCTCCGGGGAAGCTGCATCCCCGCAAGCGTAACTTGAGACTTCTCAGTTATCGAAAGCGCAGGCCGAAAGTCTGGTGGGATCGATAGCCGCCAAGCCTCGAGCTCTTCATCAAGCTCACGGATGTCACGAAGCAGTTCTGCATCTGACTTCTTGACAGCTTGTGCTGAATAGAGGAGGCGGCTGGTTTTGTCCTTGAGGTGGCTGAGACGGGGATCTCCCGGAAGATGAGGTATAAGCTCTTCATTGCTGTAAGATGGTGATGTAAGGTTCTCATCGAGATCTGGTAGGTAGAAGTAGCAACTCATGTAGTCATCTGGAAGCGTGAGATCGCAATAGTCGTCAGACATCAAGGGAGGCTGGCCGGTTCGCAGGGCGATGTCTTTGTCAAAGATGTAAGATAGCCAAAACAACATTCGGAGCTGGCGTGGTTCCCGCTCTTGACGGGTGGCTTCCGCGCCGTATGGTTTGACGGGCGTATATGTATGCCCACCGAGCATGAAGACGATACGACAAGCGATAGCATGTAGCATAGCAGCGGATTGCAAATGTCCTGAAAAGGTTTGGTGCATATGCTTGCAGGGTTGTTAGTGTGACTCGAAGAATTGTTATCAGGTTACACGTGTATGACATACCAGCATGAAGACGGCTTGAAGACTCGTAATACTAGTGTCCTCGAGAGCATCCGTCAGAAGATAGTGTGCCTTCTGAGCACAGGCATCGCTGTCAAGATATGGAATCTCTGCCACTCTCCCTTGGAACAAGCAGATGATGGAGACAAAGGCATAGACGCAGGATTTGGCGCTGATCTGGTCAAGGGAGAAGGGTTCCTCGGACGACTCATACGCCAACGTTATAGTATCTTCAAAGAGGACGCCGTCGATGACGGGAAAGACTAGCCTAAAGGCGGAGTGGAGATAAATGCTGAGAATTTTGTCGACAAGCTTCCTATCGGGAAGTTCGTAGAGGTCGTCAGGGCAGTTGTGGTAATGGGAGACGGAGGATGTAGAGGAGAATAGTCGCTGTCGGGGTGAAGGTGGTTGGAACATTTGAAACGAAACATCTTCCCCAGTCCTTGAAGAGAGCCATTTGATTCCTTCGGTGGAAAGTAGAGGCATGCCATTATGTTGACTGATTCGCCCGAAATGGCAGCCACCGTAGTGAATCTGGCCGAACGCAACTGTGCTGGTGAAGCCGCTAGGGGTCGACGGCAGATGTGGTACGTGTGGCGACTCGAATGCTGCAAACTGTTCACCCAGGCTTATCGAAGACCTGACAGTCTCATCCAAGCTGGTGCGAGGGATTGGTGTTGTTGATACACTTGTGGAAGTAGGAGTTGACGGCCTAGAGGTGGCCGATGTCATTGAGGTATCGGTGCCACGCTGACGAGCAAGAGTCTGGGCTAATGCATCTTCAATGCGCTCCAGTCGCTTTGCGAGACTATGTTCAGAGCTTGGGGTAGTTCTGGAGGCGAGTTAGCATACCCAACGGGGATTCACTCATCGCTACATCGAGCCTAGGCAGATCACGATGAGGTGAGCCAACACTACTCACCTGGGTTTTGCCTTCTTCTTCCGGCCCCTGATCCGGTTAAATGTACAGGCCAAGCCATGATGTTCACACCAGTTGCAGAGTGTCTTGGCACTGGTGGAATCGCATTGGATCTGTGTATCGTTCACCTAGTGTTAGCAAACCACGGCAAGGCATCTCCACAAGGAAGCTGTTCCTCTGATCGACCACCAAGGATGCCAAGAGATGGTCCGATCATGGGGAAGGGAGAGGGTCTAGATACCCAGGGTAAGGGATAAAAGACCTGCTGTGAAGCGAGGGTTGGTTCCGGTACGTACCTTTCTCTTATGACAGGCATCACAAGCCCTTTTCTGGGCCATGGCGGAGACGGCACTGAATCAGAGACGGCATACAAGCATGGTTGGGATTGAGAGGGCAGCTTGGTTCCTCTCGCGTGGCTCCCGGGTGAGGTTGTACCACACAGGCAGCTAAACGAATAGATGCAGGACAAGCTTAGAGCCCCAAGGTTGGCTTTTCCCGTACTCGATTCCAGGGAGGACGGCGGAGGGGATAGCTATGTGTCAATACCCAAACGGCGTCGGCAAACCGGAGCAAGTCTTCTGAAACTCCGAGCGCGAAAGCCCGAGACCAACAAAAACGAGTTTCAAGATGCACAGCTGGGGTGGTGACGCGGAGGAGGGAAATGGATCGATGTCCAACTTCCGCTGACTCAGCGGTAGTTCTCACAAAAGAGGACTAGCTTGGGATGTAGTCAGCGCGCTAAATTCGGATTGATCCATAATTTCGGCAGATGGCCCGCTTTCCATGTGGAAGGCGCGACCCGCTTGACTCAAAACGATGGAGCAAAACACGAAACCACCGCTGACTCAGCGGCAGCGAGCTGCCAATCCTCCCGACCTTGACGGTTCACCTCATCACCGCTTCCTGTCAACCTGGTCAATAGGAGCCGGGATTCTGCGGCATTTGACAGATCTTGGCGCAATACGTCATCCCGGGGTTCGCTACTTACTAAGACCGACGTTATGAGTGTTTCCCCGAGTCCTCGGCCTTTTCACTAATCTGATCTCTCTTCGTAGGCACCGACCGGCCTCGCTCTTATTTACAATCTTTTGTCCGTCCTCCGCGCTCCCCACACGCACATGCTTATCCAGCAGAGTGGGAGATCCCACTGCATCAAGACCCGTATTTCAAATCTCAATCGGTTCCGGATCCCACGGACCCCGTTTGCTCTCTGATTGCGTCTTTACGGGGTAGAGGGTTGCTGTTCGCCTCCCCAAACACCCTCTCGGCTAATGACTAAGCGGCGACAGCGTTGCGAGTGCGAGCAGCTGTCTCCCAAAGATTCAAGCAATGTGTCAGAGAGATGTGGATCCATGGGATCCGCTCGAGTTGAGGCTCATTCAAAACCTGAGAATGGAATGCTTTTATTCGTCAATTCGAAGTTGCCGTCGGACTCCCGAGAAAGCCCGTTATCCTCCAGTTGTTGTCACCGTCCAGCCAACATTGTCCGAACGATGGGTCCTGATTAGAATTGAGACAGTGCCTCCTTTCTTTTAAAACCTCGCCTTGGCCTCTCCTTGCCGAAAATGGCAGTTTCTACCTTGTCAAACTTGTAACCTTTTGTTTTTCAAACTTGAAGGCATTCATTCATTGTACGACTACGACAGGGGTTGCGGCTAGCATCCTTAGCCAGGGCGGACAGAGTCCCCATCCGACACTCGCCATGGACTCCGACGGCAGCGACTCTCAGACGGTCTATGACCAGACCCCGATGAACGAACTCGAGCACAATGAATCCGACTGGTCGATGAAGCCCAAGGTGGCTGCTTTCAAGGAACGCGACAGGTCCTCTGGCTTTCCCGACCGGGAACTCGGTGTCACTTGGAAAAATCTCAACGTCGAAGTCGTCGCGGCCGATGCTGCTATTCACGAAAACGTCGTCTCCCAGTTCAACATCCCGAAACTCGTCAAAGAATCTCGCCACAAGCCCCCTTTGAAGACCATCCTCGACAACAGCCATGGATGCGTCAAGCCTGGAGAGATGCTCCTTGTTCTCGGTCGACCAGGCTCTGGATGCACAACACTTCTCAACATGATTGCCAACAAGCGACGAGGCTACGCCACGGTTTCTGGCGATGTCCATTACGGATCCATGACAGCCGAAGAGGCCGAGAGATACCGAGGCCAGATCGTGATGAACACAGAAGAGGAGTTGTTCTTCCCATCTCTGACTGTGGGACAAACGATGGATTTTGCAACGCGGCTCAAGGTGCCCTTCCAACTCCCCGACGGTGTGACATCTGCCGAGGAGATGAGGGTTGAGACGCGAGACTTCCTTCTTCAGTCCATGGGTATTGAGCACACCCACGACACCAAGGTCGGCAACGCCTTCATTCGAGGTGTGTCTGGTGGTGAGCGCAAGCGAGTCTCCATCATTGAGTGCTTGACCACTCGGGGCTCCGTGTTCTGCTGGGACAACTCTACCCGTGGTCTGGATGCCAGCACGTGAGTCTACAATATTCCCCTTTGAATTCACTTGCTGACCTTACTTAGAGCCCTGGAGTACGTCAAGGCGGTTCGAGCAATGACAGATGTCCTCGGTCTGGCTTCCGTCGTCACCCTCTACCAAGCTGGTAATGGCATCTACGACTTGTTTGATAAGGTTCTGGTCCTGGACGAAGGAAAGGAAGTCTACTACGGCCCAATGAAGGAGGCTCGACCTTTCATGGAGAGCATGGGATTCATCTGCCAGCATGGCGCCAACGTGGCTGACTACCTTACTGGTGTCACCGTCCCAACCGAGCGAGATGTTCGCCCCGAGTGTGAGAACCGGTTCCCGCGGAACGCCGACATGCTTCGGACCGAGTACGAAAAGTCACCCATCCACCAGCGCATGATTGCCGAGTACGACTATCCAACGACGGATGTCGCCAAGGAGAGGACCAAACTCTTCAAGGATGGTATCCGCCAAGAAAAGGACAAGAAACTGTCTGACAAGGACCCCATGACGGTTGGCTTCCTCCAACAGGTCAAGGCTTGCGTCCAGCGCCAGTATCAGATCTTGCTCGGAGACAAGGCCACCTTCATCATCAAGCAGGTCTCCACCATCATCCAAGCCTTGATCGCCGGCTCTCTGTTCTACAACGCCCCTAATACCTCTGGTGGCCTGTTCATCAAGTCCGGTGCCTGTTTCTTCGCCATCCTGTTCAACTCTCTCCTGTCCATGTCCGAGGTGACCGACTCGTTCACCGGTCGTCCGGTGCTCCTCAAGCACAAGTCGTTTGCCTTTTTCCACCCTGCCGCTTTCTGCATCGCTCAGATCACGGCCGATATTCCGGTTATTCTGTTCCAAGTCTCGACGTTCTCCTTGATTCTGTACTTCATGGTTGGCCTGACCTCGACTGCCGGAGCGTTCTTTACATTCTGGGTCATCTTGGTTGCTATCACAATGGTAAGTGGAGCAAAGGCATTCTCAACTCCCGGCGCTGACTTGTTTCGCAGTGCATGACTGCCCTTTTCAGAGCTGTTGGTGCCGGATTCAGCACGTTTGACGGTGCCTCCAAGGTTTCCGGTTTCCTCATCTCGGCAACCATCATCTACTCTGGTTACATGATTCAGAAGCCCCAGATGCACCCTTGGTTCGTTTGGCTCTTCTGGCTCAACCCCATGGCTTATGGCTTCGATGCACTTCTTTCCAACGAGTTCCATAACAAGATCATCCCCTGTGTCGGACCCAACCTGGTGCCTAGCGGACCCAGCTTCAGCAACGCAGACCACCAGGCCTGCGCTGGTGTCGGCGGAGCACGACCTGGTCAGAACTTTATCACTGGCGATGACTACTTGGCATCCCTGTCATATGGTCACTCTCACCTGTGGAGGAACTTCGGCATCCTCTGGGCATGGTGGGCTCTCTTTGTTGCTCTCACGGTTGTCGCGACCTCGAAGTGGCATTCTGCTTCCGAGGACGGCCCCAGTCTGCTCATTCCCCGAGAGAATGCTCACATGACCACTGCCCTGCGTCAGGACGACGAAGAGGGACAGGTCAGCGAGAAGAAGGCTGCGAACAGCCGAGATGGCGTCGTGGCTGAGGATGCGAGCAACAACTCCGATCAAGAGGACCTGGTTCGCAACACTTCTGTCTTTACTTGGAAGAACCTCACGTACACCGTCAAGACACCTTCTGGAGACCGTACCCTGCTGGACAATGTTCAGGGCTGGGTGAAGCCTGGCATGCTGGGCGCCTTGATGGGAGCCTCTGGAGCTGGAAAGACTACTCTCCTGGACGTCCTAGCACAGCGCAAGACCGAAGGAACTATTACCGGCTCGATCATGGTCGACGGTCGTCCCTTGCCTGTTTCTTTCCAGCGATCCGCCGGCTACTGCGAGCAGCTGGATGTTCACGAGCCCTTCGCGACTGTGCGCGAGGCCCTTGAGTTTTCTGCTCTCCTGCGACAAAGCCGCGACACGCCCCGTGAAGAGAAGCTCAAGTATGTGGATACCATCATTGACTTGCTGGAGCTTCACGACCTGGCCGATACTCTCATTGGCGAAGTCGGTGCTGGTCTGAGTGTCGAGCAGCGCAAGCGTGTCACGATCGGTGTCGAACTGGTTTCCAAGCCCAGCATTCTTATCTTCCTGGATGAGCCTACTTCTGGTCTGGATGGCCAGTCTGCTTACAACACTGTCCGATTCTTGCGCAAGCTGGCTGGCGTCGGCCAAGCTGTTCTCGTCACCATCCATCAGCCTTCTGCCCAGCTCTTTGCTCAATTCGACACCCTCCTTCTGCTTGCCAAGGGCGGCAAGACTGTATACTTTGGAGACATTGGTGAACAGGCCAAGACGGTGCGACAGTACTTTGGTCGCTATGGTGCTCCTTGTCCTCAGGACGTGAACCCTGCTGAGCACATGATTGATGTCGTCTCTGGACATATGTCTCAGGGCAAGGACTGGAACCAGGTCTGGCTGTCCTCTCCTGAGCACGACGCCGTTGAAAAGGAGCTCGATCACATCGTCTCAGAAGCTGCATCCAAGCCCCCAGGAACTGTTGACGACGGAAACGAGTTCGCTACCAGCCTGTGGGAGCAGATCAAACTTGTTACTCACCGCATGAACTTGTCCCTTTACCGCAACACCGACTATGTCAACAACAAGATTATCCTGCACATCTCTTCGGCCTTGTTCAACGGATTTACCTTCTGGAACATTGGATCTTCGGTTGGTGAGCTTCAGCTCAAGCTATTTACCATCTTCAACTTTATCTTTGTCGCCCCTGGTGTCATGGCCCAGCTCCAGCCTCTGTTCATCCACCGCCGAGACATCTTTGAGACGCGAGAGAAGAAGTCCAAGATGTACTCGTGGATCGCCTTTGTGACAGGCCTGATCGTTTCCGAAGTCCCCTACCTGGCTCTCTGCGCCGTCTTTTACTTTGTCTGCTGGTACTACACGGTCGGCTTCCCGAACGATTCTACACGCGCCGGAGGAACCTTCTTCGTCATGCTCATGTACGAGTTTGTCTACACGGGTATCGGCCAGTTCGTCGCTGCCTACGCGCCCAACGAGGTCTTTGCCTCCCTGGTCAACCCCCTCATCCTCGGTACCTTGGTCTCGTTCTGTGGTGTGCTGGTGCCTTACCAGCAAATCCAGGCCTTCTGGCGATACTGGATCTACTGGCTCAACCCCTTCAACTACCTCATGGGCAGCATGCTGGTCTTTGACATCTGGGGCTCCGACATCAAGTGCTCCGACAAGGAGTTTGCGCGCTTCGACCCGCCCAACGGCACCACCTGCGGCGAGTACCTGGAGGACTACGTCGGCCAGGGCATGGGCATGATCAGCAACCTCGTCAACCCTGACGCGACGTCCGAGTGCAAGGTCTGCTCGTACACCCAGGGCGAGGACTACCTCCGAACACTTAACCTGAAGGAGTACTACTATGGATGGCGGGATGCGGCTATTGTGGTCATCTTTGCGTTCAGCTCGTATGCTTTGGTGTACGTGCTGATGAAGCTCCGTACCAAGACTTCCAAGAAGGCGGAGTAAGGGCCCTAGGGGCCTAGGGGGTGACATATTTAATTTCAACAAATTATTACATCATAGAAGGATAGACTAGACATTTAGACTGGATTTATAATAGAGGGTACTTTTATTCACGTATATTTCGTCTATGCTCTGCTTGCTAAAGCCGCATTCCTAAGAGTCATGGGTGAAAGTGCAAGTTGGTAAAAGTGAGAGCGCAATATCTACCTGCTGCCGTACTTTACACCCTGTTTCCAGGAGAGAGAAAGTACCTGTAGAAACAACAGAACATTAGCGAATATTGTTGTATATTCTGCCAGGTTTTCCCAGGCACTAAAATGGATATCTGCTCGGAATAGCTTCCTACAATTTCTTGCATGATTCATTATCCCTGTCCCAGCCCACGACGCCAAAACCCAACACCAAACTCCAAGGCAAGCTGAAAAGAAAAAGTCACTTTAAGTCAGGCGCGTGTCCTCAAGGTATCCAAAACCACAAGGCCTATTACGGCCAATCGACTTAAGCCAAGGGTCATCGAGCAACTCCTTAGCCGTAGCACGCTGCTCAGGCATCCAAGTCAACATGCGACGCGCAAAGTTGACAAACAGGGCTCTCTCCTGGCCCTCGAGCATGGGGGTTGAGTTCTCGAGGGTGAACATTTCGTCGGGGATGAGCTCGGGGTATCTGAACTTGCCCTGCTCGTTGTAGTACTTGGAGAGGGCGGCTCGGTCGGCGCGGGCGAGGAGATCGGAGGGGGGAGGGCCGAGGAGACGGATCATCTGGGCGAAGCGGGTTTTGTTGGAGAAGTTGCAGTGGCCAGGGATGCGGCCGCTTAGGAGGTTTACGTCGCCGAGGAGTTCCCATAGCTGAGAGTTGGGTTAGATATATACTTGATCGATAAAGGGGGACGGGGTTCCATACCACAAGGCCGAGGTTCCAGATATCGGCAGAGTAAGTCCAGCCGGCTCGCAGCATCACCTCTGGGGCAGTGTACTCTCGGGGCTGGATGTCGTGGTTATGTCTCTTGTTGCCGTGAACGGCGAGACCAAAGTCTGTGAGCTTGACGTAGGTGACGTCTCCCCTCAGGTGGCCGAAGCTGTTGCGTGATTCGTAGATGGGGCGGCCGTTGCGTTGGATGCAAGGCGCTGGGTTGGCTGTTTGGCGGATGGCGTACTCGTCTAGGACGCGGGTGTCTTCGAAGGGAACCATGAAGTGGTCACCTTTGAGATCTGGGATAGGTGTAAGTAAGATGTTGATGAAATGGTTCATGTGAAACTCACCGGTGTGGATGATGCCAGCCTCGGAATGCAGGTAGTCCAGTGACTTGAGGATACTGGGCAGCACTGCCTTGATGGTGCGTGGTTGGACCCAGCTAGTGAGACCACTCTGCTGTCCCAGCATCCAGAGAGGTTGTCGTAGAGGTTCCATGGCCATGCAGAGGTGAGTGCCCTCAGGCCCTTCGACCTCGAAAGAGTCGAGGACGCCGCGGATGTATTCACGACCAGGATGCGACGTAGGGACAGAGAAGATGTGGTCTGTCAGGTCAAGCTCCTTGCGGGCTGCGGCTTGAACGGCGGGAGTGTTATTTGTGATCTTGAGAGACACATAACGGTCATTCTGCCAAGGAAGCCTGAGACCATTAGACCCCGGCGACGATGTTGCAATAAGAGCACTCACCAGGATGTGGCCCTCGCAAGCCAGACAGTAGAACCAGTTCCCCATCCCAGCTTAGAGACGAGCTCATACTTTCCACCGAGCGTCTCGCCGATACGCGCAGGGTAAAAGTTCTTTGCGCTGTAGTCGCGACATCTCTCCTCCTCGAAGGGCTTGCCGCTGCGGATGGAGGAGAGCTTCCTGAGACTGCGCTCGCAGATGGTGATGCCGATGCGAGGGTTGCGGGCGAGGGTCCGGCAGAGGGCCGGAGCGACGAGGCCGTATCGCATTTTTTGTGATTTGTGTAAGAAAGAGTTGTTGTTGTTATTGTAAAGAAAGAATGTCTTGATGTGTTGATCCTCGGGCCGCGTATAAGTGAGAGCTTATCCACGACCGACAAAGGTTAGAAACTTTCCGATTCCGGGGTAAATGAGGGGGCCAAACGGGGAAAAGACACAGCCTTATAAACGTTAATTTTACGGAGCTGGCCGTGGTGAGTCGACTGAGGCCCTCTGCTCTACATTCGGGGCATGTCGGCTAACTGAGGCCCCGGGCAGGCGGAGAGGCTTGGCATCATGAACTTTTTTGCTTTTTTTACCAACTGTAGCTCCAAGTGCTGGGCTTCTCCGCAGAAGAGGTGGAGTGAGGGATCAGGCCATGGCGCGGAAACAGGTGACGACGGCATGAAGGAGTCTGGGGGAGGAGATGATGCGTTGAAGTACCGAAACCTGGGGGTGTCTTGAGTAGATGGGGAGGTAATGGTATGTGTCTGGACGACCGTGAATAGAGTTGTTTGGGCAGTAGTCTCCCTTCGTTCTCCCGTCTATTCTTCTATCATCACTCCGTTGACTTCTCCAACTACAACCAACACTATCAACCTCGAATTCTAAACAAAAGACAATGGATGCCATCCCTCAACCCCAATATGCCGGGGCCCCCGCATCAATCCCATGTCCAAGAGGGCTTGGTCTGGAGCTGCGGGGAACCTTGCGCGTTTGTCCTCAAGACACCCTCAGCCAGAGCCATCATCCCACGTCGGGAGCATCACTGAGCCGTTACTGGTCGTTTTTTGGCATGGCCCTGGCTCTTGGGCAAGCCATCGTGAGACTTGACGAGGAAGAGGTGTGGTCTGTCACCCTATATGCCTCCTGGATTCGGCAGCCGGAACCAGCCGACCTTGTCTATTGTCTTGTTACTCGTTTCGTGTGGTCTCATTCCTTGCTGCACCATTCATCTAGGTATGCAGTTCGTTTGCCTGACGCTGCGTATTCTATAACTAACTGGTTCAGTGGCAACAATGCCCAACAAGGCCTTTCAGGCGCTCGTCAGTCTCGTATTCTTTCAGTGCCGTCTCCCTCCACTGGGTCCAATCCTGACCGGCTCCGAAGACTTTGAGTATCGCATTTGCCAATGGCAAGGCGTGCGACCATTTGGATTCCAAGGCCAGACCCCAAAAGAATCTTCTCACTTTCTCATCGACCATGCAGCTGGCTAGCTCAGAGATCCCCCTTTGCCGCAGCGCATCCGTCAAGGCAACGTCATCGGCACTTAGCGAGACCTTGCCACCGCACAACGCACTCATGTCGGCAGTAACGAGGGACGGCCCAAAGGCTTCACGTCGAGGTACGACACGTGCCATCTGCCAGTCAATGATACCAGTGATGTTAAGGTTTTCGTCGACGAGTAAGTGGTCGCCTTTGTCGTCGACGTGCTTTAAAAAGAATTCCTCTGGAGATTGTGCTTCGTCTTGTTGGGCCAGCTGCGATGCGTTGTCCTTGAGAAAGCGGTACACTAGGTAGGCATCGACAGGATACTCGGTATAGAGCTGACCGTCCGCGATTAGCGTCAAGTACTGCTCAGCGAAGGCAGTATAATAGGCGATAGAATTATCAAATGGACCATAGGGAGTGAGGACGACGAATCTGTCGCTCGCAACCGCCGACACTCCGATGTTGCTGCATGACTGGGAGCACAGAGACCCAGCTTTTGGGAAGGGGTGATGTTCCAACTCAACAAGGATTTCGGCGAGGTCACTCCAGATCCTTGCCTTCTCGTCTTCAGTAGCCTCTTTGCCAGACACACCCCCGCCTGTCCAGGGTTTTCCTGGTAGTTCTTCCATGAGAAGAAAACTGACGCCGACACCGTGGTCGGTTCCATTGCCGCATACACCATAGCTGAAGGCTTGAGGCGCCGGGACTGTAGTGGTTTCGAGAAATTTCAATGTTGCGTACTCGCTGATTATCAGGTAGTCTGCCAACGAAACTGGAAGACTGACGGCGAAGCTCGCAACTCGAGGAACTCGCAGGAGCCATGAGGGAGAGCCGTCGTGGAAGCGAATGCGGGCGTGATAGTTGGCGCTTCCCATGAGGGCGCCCGGTCCAACCTTGGAAGAGTGCTCGATACTGCAATTCCTCCCGCTATTTAGCCTGGACGCATGTTGGCAGACAGCCTTGTCGTTGATCCGAGAGCGAAGACGATCGATCTCGGCGGCAATATGTGATACGTAAGTTGCATCATCCAAGACCTACTGTCCGGACCACATTTAGTATCACATTTTGAAAGGTTCTAATAGGAGCTGCGGTGAACGGAAGGGGAAGAGGGGGGCTGGTTTCTCGTACCTCTTCGCACGTATGGAGAGAAGGAGACAGGTGGGTGAGACACAGGTGACGATTACAGCTATCGCATCCGCCAATTGCCCTGACGCTTGGCCTTTCGCAGTCTGGCACTGAGCAGGTGAAGAATCTGGGTGCCATTGCGTGTCTGAGGTTGACGTGGGCGAGTATTGCTGGGAAAATAAGGATGTACGTAGTAGCTCGGAGTTTTTAACAGAGCGACACCTCGTGACCCACCCACACACACGCAAGCCTCAGCATCCATCGAAACAATGTGAGAGGCTAACATCCTCCACCCACCTTGAATACTGATGCCTTTCTAATCCCAATGTAGACCAAGGTTAGGGTTCGATTGGGGTGCTTGTGCCGTTGTGAGGTTGTGAACGGAGGTATTATAGTGGCGTAGTTGAGTCCGATTCGGTATTCCTATAGACGTCAAATCAGGGCGATTCCCTCATTTGGCTGGATGATGTCATCCCAGCTCATGTCTCTTTTTCGCTTTGTAACACTAACTAAAGTGGCGCGCCTAGTTTTTTAGCCATATTGAATTGTTCAACAAGAAGATGTTGAATTTTTACCACTGCACCAAAAAAACAGGTGCCGCGCCAATCGTTAGGTACAGCGGCTCTAATCCGGTAGTTATATGCCCAATTCAATAGAAGAAGCGCCCTTATTGACATCCACTGGCGCTATTTTAGGCCAAATGACATGACATGGACAGGGCGCGCCTACGCCCTTCCGCGGAGATAAAAATATCCTCCGCGACTTGCCCGTGACTCATTTCCAAGACTATAACAAAGACTTGCCCAAACTACTTTTGCTCTATGAAACCTCATTGCGAGAACGTTTCTCATAGCTGTGTTGTATCGGTCACTGAGTCCAAGTCAGTATACCCTCGATATGTCTGCTGCAACTCGCCAAGACCAGATTCTACTGGTTCCTTGGGACCCAGAGTCTCCAGAGCATATCGAGAGACTCGTCGAGCAGCGGGTGCAGTGTGGATGGAATTCGGAACTGGTTGGCAAGAAGTGGCGAGATAAGCAAAGATCGGGTAACAAGTGCATTTACTGGATTGTAAGTCTCTTCAGCTATTTACTCCCAGCTTGAATAGTAGGTTAATCTTTGAATAGACACTATCGCCAGACGACGCTAGTACACAGGATGCGCTTCAACTACACTTTGACTTGTTCCCAGCGGTACGCATCTGAATAATCTGAGCAACAGTCTGTCAGTGGCTGATCACCCTCAAGGAGAAACCCCCATTAGTCGACACGGCAACTTCCATTCGAACCAAGCCACGCACGCCAACCCAAGAGTCCATCTATCCAGTTGGTCACATCTCTCTGGACGATGAAAACGCAGAGGCTCGTCATCTCGCCCTAGACCTCCCAGAAAAGGGCGTCTACTGGATCAAGACGTTTTACGTTTCAAAAGCCCTTCAGAGCAAAGGCATCGGCCGCGCTGCCATGGATATCGCCGAGGCAATGGCCGTCGACGAGCCGCTGTGTGCTGCGACTCTAGCTCTGGATACCCTGCACAAGGATGATTCTAACAGAATGGCTGAGGAACAGACTGGCCAGCTACCCAAGGTATGGATTGCTGCATTCGTTTTGGGGAACGTTAAACTGATATGTGGCAGACGACTAACCATGAGTGGTATGAGCGGAGGGGATACCGGCTGATTCATATACAAGATAACCATTACTGGGACCAGCATAGGGAAGCGCCTGAAACGAAGACTGTCTTCCTGAGAAGAGATATTGCTTGAAGCAGCGGGGACTCTTTTTATTTATATTAGACATCCAGCTGATAGACTATAATACATACGTGCGCCTTGGTAGACGCTGAAAGGGGTACCGTGCCGCGTATACCTCTGCTAGTAAATAGGTTTCGGGGGGAGAACCTACTCTTTCCAGCTTCACGGACTGGAACCAACCCAAACGCCTCAACTAAACCCTTGACTCAACTATTTAATTCTAGCAAACCATGTCTACAGTCTATGTATCCTCTATCTATCAGCGCTATCTATCAGCGCTATCTATCTATCGGCGCAGTTATCCCATCAAGGGCCGGGCTTCAACTATATCAAAAAACACAATATCTACACATCATAGCATCATATCCCAATGCTAACACCGTGGCTTTCTATGTATCCTCGAGCATTCTCATCATCTGGTGATTGGCATAGAACCACGTCGCCAACTCAGCAGTGGGTTGGTCCATCGCCATGTCGAACTCGCTAGGCTCAAACTGGTTGGTCCTCGACTCGTAGATGGACATCTGGCCTTGTGCCACATCGACAGACTGCTCACTGTTGGGAAGAGATATCATTCCTGACCCGTTTGCCACCTCTTGCCGGAACGGCCCATTCTGCGGGTCCGTGGCGAGCATTTTTCCCTGGGCCACAGTGGCTCTGATGTTGAAATACTTTACGGCGACGTCGTAGAGGGCTTTGAATATGCTCAGCTGTCTTTGGCAGATGGAGTACTGCGAGGCAGTCGACGATCCCTGGAGTGTTTCAACCAGGTTCCCGAGGCAAGATAGATCTGATGGATCCGATATCTCGATCATGTGGCAGAATAAAACGATGAAGGGGATGAAGGGAGACTCGAGAAATGCCCTTTACAGTAGCGTCAGAAACAGCCCAGACCTCTGCCAGGGGTCCAGACTTACCAGTTGACGTATAGCTCGAGATAGTTTGACCGAAGATCTACACCAGTGAGAAATGTCACGCACTTTTCGTGCTCCTTTACCGCTCCTCGGGCTGTGGCGATGCACTCATCGCAGAAAACAGAGCCGCCGGGCTCGTCAGGGGGGATACTGCGGTAGATGAGCGTGAGCATGGACAGGCCCGCGACCCGCTCAGCGTGCCAGCAGACCTGGGCCATGACATCGCCCAGCGCAAGAGCGAGCTTATCTGGATGATTTTTCTGGTACGCTTAGCTTCTTGTTCGATCTAGAGGCAAGAGTCCACTTACCTGCAGGTCGCCCTCGGCCCTGATCAGTCTCTCGGCTTCTGCGGCCAGCGCTCTCGCTCGGGCGGTGCGCACACTTTCTGGCTGCCCCAGAGCCATCGGGCAGTAAATCTCATCGTATATCCTGCCCTGCAGTGTCGAAATAGCAATCCACAGGGGAAACGCCTGGCTATAGAGCGGATCGTGGGACAGGTCGTGGAAGAGTCGCGGGACGGTGACGTCGTTCTCCCGGATCGTCGAGGAGCGGCCAATGCGGAGGGCCAGCATCTTCTCGGTCGTGTACATGGACCAGAAGAGACGCGTCTTTTGGTTCTTGACCTCGGGCGTCTCGGCGTGGAGAGATACGTTGCTGTGCAGGCCGAGGGCCTGGCTGAGGTTGGAGGCTGTGCATATAAAGTTCCAGCCTGCTGACAGCTTGCACTTTTGGACGCAGTATATTGCCTAGACGGTGTGAGGAGGTGAGTTTGGGAGGGTGAGGGTGAGCTCACAGCCATGTTCAGGGCGTAGACGGTGTCTAGTGTCGTAGGCAGGTGGAACGGCAGCCTGGAAAGAACAGTCTCCAGACTGTCCCGACATATGATAGCCTGCTCTTCATAGTCTTGCTTGATACTGTCGTCCGTGACGACGTTGGCGCACTCGCAAAAGAGCCAATATAGACCCACGAAGCAGATGACCAGGTCTCCCTCCGTGGCCGGCCCGGGAGAGCACACCTTGATAAAATGCGTAGTGAACTGGGGTATCGTTTGAAAATCCATGAGCCAGAGGACCTGGATCCGGGTACTGTCTTTGTGCGTGTCAGCTGCCTGGGACTTGGTGGCTCGGTAGTGGCTTTACCTTGGGCCATCCGGAGACAGGCCAGCGCCTTGTCAGTGGCAGGCATGGGAAGTTGACGAAGACTGGCTCTTGGAGGGAGAGGCCTCGCGTTTGGATAGAGATTCTCGAGAGTATCTGCCTGCTGCTTCTGAGCTTCGATAACACCCCCGAGGGCGTCGAGAACCGACGTCATCTCCAGCGCAACCTCGGATGACGAGTTGTTGCTGACTGAGTTTTGGAGAAACTTGGTCGCAAAGACGGCGTGCGCAAACAGCGAAGACTCGCCCTCGTACTCTGGCTTGGGAGAGTAACTGCTCTTCTCGTCGCTGATGAAGCTGGATGGGGTTTGCTCCGAGGATGAAGGGCAAGGCGTCGAGCGAAATGCGCCCGGGGAAGGTTGGAGATTGCGCGAAGTCCCATGGTTATTAGGACTGGATCGGTTCAGACTCAGTTGTTGTATGGTTTCGTTGAGTTCTTCGATTCTGTTGACGATGCGGTCAATCTTGTTTTCGCTGTCCATGTTGACGTGGTCAGTTCAGCCAGCGGAAGCAGTATCAATAGACGTACTAGATGCTCGAGATCAACACTCGCTAGCGTCTCGTCCTTGGCTTTTGCCCTGAAGGAAACGTGCATTGTGTCTTGGTCTTTATGCAGTGGGCGCATGGGTAGACGCGATCGCATTTGACCTGGAGATGTAAATAACATGTTTTTTTCAGGGCCACAACATGTCATGCCTTTCTTAGCCGACAATTCTCACACTGCCACAGTCAGCAGCTGTCAAGATTCTTTCTCGAGAGGTGCAATTACCGCGAGTTTTTCTATTGCAGGCGACTCGTGATCCTCAAAGCGCGGGGATGATTCGCGATGGAAGGTCGTATCTTGGAGATCCTGCTGCATTAGATGTAATGCAGGAGTCTGATGACCCTGGGAAGGCGTCGAAGTCATCATCAGCGGAAAAGAGTTCTTCCACGTCTAGTATGAAAAACCTCCGGAGTCCGGAACGAAAGAAAAAAAGCGATAAATTAAATAAAAAATGCAAACAGCGGCCCGCGACCGTAATCAAGTACTTTGCCTCACCAAGAAACGGGACACGCGGACCCCGAACATTCTCCCCCCCCGAGTTTATGCCAATCGATCCTTCGAATGTCTTGGCGCGGAGGTGCCGGGCCCCCAGGATTCCGGGGTCCGAAGGTGAAGGACCTCCCGGCCACGGGGTCTTGGCGTCCCGGTGCGTCCTCTGATCGGGGCATGTTGATGACGTGAAGTACCTATGCAGGCTTCGGACAGAGGCGAGGTTTTGTAGAGTGCGAGATGAGAGAGGGTGCGTAATCTTGTTTGGAGGAAGGGATGGAGATGACATAAATACTGCATTGTATACCCCCTTGTAAATGTTTTGATGGCAACAACATTCTCTCTTCATTCTATTGTCTCTTATATTCTTCTCTTATTAATTTCTCTTTAAACGGTGGCACCACTTCTGGTCTATTTCCTTCTTCCCTTGCCTCTTTCTCTACACCCCCAGCAAACCCAGCCCTACCATTCCCATGGCTGCAAAAACCGCCGGCCAGAAGGCTCGCGACCCTGAAAAGACATCTGCCCTCAAGTCCTTTATTGTAAGTCAAGACATGGTCCCTGAAAACCCGAAGGCTGACAGGGCGACCCAGCGAGTGTTTCGGTATGGCAGCAATAGAGACTATGTCCTCGAAGTCATCGGCGTATTCGCAGCCATCGCTTCAGGAGTCGCATTGGCCATGGTCAACGTTGTCTTTGGAGAGTTCATCACCCTTCTCAGCGACTTTAGTACTTCTGGCACCGCCCCCCCAGGCTTCATGGCTGCTGTGCAAAAGACTGCGTATATTCAACCATTCCCTGCCGTTGAACGTCTACTAACAAGCCCAGCCTCTACTTCGTCTACATTGGCATCGTTCGATTCGTTACGACCTATATATACGCTTCCCTCCTTACATACGTCGCATACCATCTCACTCGAAACATCCGTCGATCCTACCTCAAAGCCGCCTTCAGCCAGGAGATTGCCTACTTTGACCAAGGCGTCGCTGGGTCCATCGCGATGCAGGCAACCTCCAACGGCAAGCTCATCCAGTCGGGAATCGCCGAGAAGCTCGGCATCTTTATCCAGGCCGTGGCCACTTTCGTCGCCGCGTTCGTCATTGCCTTTATAAGCCAGTGGAAACTCACGCTCATCCTGATCTGCATCGTCCCCGCCTTGCTCCTCATCGTCGGCACGCTGTCAGTGCCTGACGCAAAGATTGAGACTAGGATCTTGAAGATTCAGGCGCAGGCTGGAGGGTATGCCGAGAGTATCTTTGGGGGTATTCGTACCATCCATGCTTTCAGCCTCCGGTCGAGGGTCGTTGCCAAGTTTGACACTTTCCTGCAGGATGTCTACAGAGAGGGAAAGAAGAAGAATCTCTTGTACGGAGTCATGTTTGGTGGTGAATACTTTGTCGTCTACAGCGGCATGGGCTTGGCCTTTTGGCAGGGCATCGCCATGATTGCTCGTGGCGAGGTTTCTAGCATTGGAAAGGTCTTTACGTGAGTTTTTCTATCCAGAGGGGACGAGAAGGACGGCTGTATTAATCTCGAACAGGGTCCTCATGTCGGTCATCATTGCTGCCAGCACCATCAGCACGATTGCTCCTCACTTTGTTGCATTTGGACGTGCAGCATCGGCCGCTACTGAGCTTTTCGTCTTGATTGACAGAGAGTCCGAGATCAACCCCTTTGACGAGTCTGGAGAGAAGCCTCAGAACCCGGCTGGTGTCATTCAGCTTCAAGGAATCACCTTCAGCTACCCTACTCGCCCCGATGTTACAGTCTTGGAAGACTACAGCCTCAACGTCCCAGCTGGAAAGGTGACAGCTCTCGTTGTAAGTACTACTTATCCAAGGCACCATGTTTCACGTTAACAGTACCAAGGGCCCAAGTGGTTCAGGCAAAAGCACCATCATCGGCTTGATTGAGCGTTGGTACAACCCAGCATCCGGAACCATCACCCTCGACGGCACAGATATCAAGAAGCTCAACCTGTCTTGGCTACGCACCAATGTCCGCCTTGTCCAACAGGTAGATCCCCCCATATCCAATGCCGTGTCCTCTCAAGCTAACCTGGCTAGGAACCCGTCCTCTTCAACGGCAGCGTTTTCGACAACATCATCAACGGCCTAGTCGGAACCCCCTGGCAATTTGCCTCTCGCGACGAGCAGATGGACCGGGTTGAGCACGCGGCCAAGATTGCTTTTGCTCACGACTTTATCCTATCTCTTCCCCAAGGCTACGATACACGCATCGGCGAGAGAGGCGGCCTTTTATCAGGCGGCCAGAAGCAGAGAATTGCTATTGCCCGAAGCATCATCTCCGAGCCCAAGATCTTGTTGCTCGACGAAGCTACCAGTGCCCTCGATCCACACGCAGAAACGATCGTTCAGCAGGCGCTGGATAGTGCTTCCAAGAACCGCACAACGATTGTCATTGCGCACAAACTGGCAACTATTCGCAACGCTGATAACACCGTGGTCATGTCAAAGGGCAAGATTGTCGAACAAGGGCATCATGCCGACCTCGTGGCTTTGAACAAGGTCTACGCCAAGCTCGTCATGGCACAGGATCTCTCTCCCTCTGGAAGCAGCCAAGATTCCGACCAAACATCAGATGATGAATCAACAAAGGGTAACGATATGGAGCCTGTACAATCTCTAGCAAAGCTACGGACAGCTGAAGCCCAGCATCTGGCGTCACTAAAGGACCGCGAGGATCACGAGCTGACTGAGAAATCGGGTCTCATCCGCAGCATCGCGAGACTAATTGTCGCTACTCCCCAGCTTCGGTACTGGTACTTGTTGATCTTGATCACCTGCACTGTTGGAGGTAAGTCTCTCGAAGAGGGGTTTGGCATGGATATGCTGACGTTTGAATAGCTGCTGTTTTCCCTGGCCAGGCCATTCTTCTAGGAAAGGTCATGACTGTCTTTTCCAGCCCGAACATGGTCTCTCGCGGCAACTTCTTTTCGCTCATGTTGTTCATCCTGGCTATCGGATGCCTTCTTGTCTACTTTGTTCTGGGATGGGCGACAAACGTGATTGCACAGGTAAGTCAACGAGTGTTGAGTCATGTAGCCAAAGCTGACGCTATTCAGACATTGAACATCAAGCTTCGAAAGGAGATTTTCGATCTCACCCTTCGACAAGACCTGCGATTCTTTGATCGAGCGGAGAACACCATCGGAGCACTCATTAGTCGTCTGGATTCCTATCCTCAAGCCGTTCTAGAACTCATGGGCTTCAACGTGGCGGTTGTTCTCCTGTCAGCTATCAACGTCATCGCCTCCAGTATCCTGGCCTTGGTGGTTTCGTGGAAACTCGGCCTTGTTGGAGTGTTTGCCGGTATGCCTCCAATGCTGCTGTCTGGCTACGCACGAATACGGCTTGAGACAAAGATGGATACGGAAATGGGCAAGAGATTCTCTGCCAGCTCTTCAGTGGCTTCCGAGACTGTTACTGCCATCCGAACTGTTTCGTCTCTGGCTATTGAAGATACCGTCTTGACCAGGTACACCAACGAGCTGGACGAGGCTATCCGACAGACGGCACCTTCCATGTTCCACATGATGATCTGGTTCTCCATGACACAGGCCGTCGAGTACTTTATCCTGGCCCTCGGTTTCTGGTAAGTTGACGTTCCCTGCAGCACAGGCTGAATGGTAGGAAGCTAATGAGGCTTGCAGGTGGGGATCCAAGCTCGTCCACGACGGAGAGATTTCCTTTTACCAGCTCATGGTCTCCTTCATGGGAGTCTTCTTCTCCGGCCAGGCATCAGGACAAATGTTTAGCTTTGCAAGCAGTGAGTTTTTGAGTCTTGAAGGTGAAAATAGATCAGGTTACTGACTTTGCAAAAAGGCTTCACCAAGGCTAATCAAGCTGCCAACTACTATTTCTGGCTCAAGGAGCTTGAGCCGACGATCCGCGAGACGGATGAGAATATGGAGAAGGGACCTGCGAATGGTTGCAGCTCCTATGGCTTTGATCATGTGCAGTTCTCTTATCCTCTGGCTCCTGACAACCGCGTTCTCAAGGGGGTATCCCTCAACGTACGTACAACCTGATTTACCTTCCTCGAAAGCTATCTAACAAATATGGGCTGCAGATTAACCGTGGCGAGTTTGTGGCCTTCGTTGGCGCCTCAGGCTGCGGCAAGAGCACAATGATCTCCCTCCTTGAACGATTCTACGACCCAACCAGTGGAACCATCACCATCGACTCAGCAGCTCCTTTGTCTTCGATCAACCCCCTGACATACCGCAGTCAAGTCGCTCTTGTCCAGCAAGAACCTACCCTCTTCCCCGGAACCATCCGCGAAAACGTCTCCCAGGGAATGGATGTCGACGCCTCCGAGACTGTCCCCGACAGCGTCCTCGAAGAAGCTTGTCGAGCCGCCAACGCATGGGACTTTGTCTCTTCGCTACCTGAAGGTCTCGGCACGCCATGCGGCACAAGCGGAAGTCAACTCTCCGGCGGCCAACGTCAACGTATCGCCATCGCGCGTGCTCTGGTGCGCAAGCCCAACGTCATCCTCCTCGACGAGGCAACGAGTGCCTTGGACACTGAGTCTGAGCGCATCGTCCAGGCAGCTCTTATGGAGGCTGCTTCGACGGGTGATCGTATCACCATTGCCGTTGCGCATCGGTTGTCGACTGTTCGAGAGGCGAATCGCATCTTTGTGTTTTATGGGGGCAGGATCGTTGAAGCAGGAACTCATAATGAACTGATTGAGCAGGGCGGCATGTATGCCAAGATGTGCGAGGCCCAGAAGTTGGACCGTGGAGTCTAGACTGGAGAAGGAGTTGGGTAGAGGCCGGGTTGGGAATAGAGGAGTTTTGGTAGACGTGGTTTACTATCTATTGACATTGCACTATTCGGCTCAAACAAGGCCGGCATTGAGTTCTCTTCTTTTCAACTCGACGATATTATATAGAGAGATGGTACTATAGTCGTAGTAATTATTATGGATTTTCTATTCGGGCATATGTTATAAGTGTACAACATTGATTCCCCAATCTGCCACACATTGTTCTCATCGTTGAGCAGGTACGCATCGCTTCTCATACAGTCAAAGAGAGTATTAGCCACAGTGACAAAGAACTCATTCTTCAACACAGAAAGACATTGAAACTTGGACATGTCTTGATGTAAAGGTTACCAAGCAAAAGAGGAGACTCTCCTAGTCTTCAACCTCAACTCAAGTACCCATCAGCGTCGACACCTAATCAGTCCTATCTTGCCCCTACCCTACGTCCCGTGACGCAATTCACAAGCTATCTAAACCATTCCATCCTTCTCATACCCGCTTCGTAAGCATCAACCAACGTGCCCAGTCCAAGCTCGATCCCCGCCGCCGGCCTGACCCCTGAGCGAACCATGCCTAGTCCCCTCGATGCAACCCCACGCGGCCGAATGTCCCCTTCTCCTCCGGTGGAACCAACCACCAAAGCAGCAGGGTTGAGCGGAGGCTGGAACTATCTGGGGTTATCATCTCCTACTGCCGTGCCATTCGCACCAACCACGGCGGTCTTGCTAAGACAGCATCCGGCACCCGTTCTCGCCACCGTTTATGCAGACTTTGGCTGAGCTAGGGAGGGGGTTTTCTGTAGCATTGCGTGCTTCGATCCCCCTCCCTTCATCTCCGGGTCTGCGTTTGCGTCAATGCCATGCTTGTATTGAACTTGGCAGCCGAGGCTTTTTCTCTGGCATGATTTGCATCGTGGTTTAGCGGGAAAGTTAGATCCACAGATCTTCCAAGAAGCAAAAAAAAGGTATAAAAGATGGAGGAGGAGACGGTTGTTGATCATTTCATCGGCCGCTAATCGACAGCCGTCGTTCATTCTTCCTTCTCTCACTTACACGGGTTCGTGAGGTCTCATCTGATCAGCTTCCGCCATGAGAAACTCTTTCATCTTTGGCCTCTTGGCCGCTCCGGCTTCTGTCTACGCCGTTGCCCTCACCGGGTATGAGTACATTGTCGTGGGCTCTGGTGCTGGAGGTGGTCCTCTAGCCGCCCGCCTCGCTCTCGCAGGCCACAAGACTCTTCTCATCGAGGCTGGTGATGACTACAACTCTGTCAACTACACGGTCCCTGCCTACTCTGCCAATGCCTCTGAGGATCCTGAGATTTCTTGGAACTTCTTTGTGCGTCACTACGCCGACGATGCGCGACAGGCACGAGACTACAAGGCTACCTACGACACTCCCGATGGAGAGTATACTGGCCTCAACCCTCCCAAGGACGCGAAGCTCAAGGGAACTCTGTACCCGCGTACTCAGGCTCTGGGAGGATGCACAGCTCACAATGCTTTGATCGCTGTGTACCCTCATGAGTCCGACTTTGAGTACATTGCTTCTCTTACTGGCGATGACTCGTGGTCAGCCGAGAACATGCGCAAGTACTTTGTCAAGCTGGAGGAGAACAGACACCTGCCCGCTGGACGAGATGGCCACGGTTACGACGGCTGGTTCAGCACCGAGACTGCTCCTCTCAGCATTCCTCTTGGCGATGAGCAGCTCCTCAGTCTTCTCAGCGGAGGTGCCGTCGGCCTGAGCGAAGTGAGCGGAACAAACATCACCATGGACGACCTTATTGCCGGCGACGCCAACGCTAACACTGCAACTCGCGATAAGAACCCTGGATACTATCAGATCCCCTTGTCTTCTCGTGAGGCTAGCCGTATCGGACCTCGCGAATTCATCCTCTCTGTCCGAGACGCTACCTTTGAGAACGGCACCAAGAAGTATCCTCTTGATGTACGAACCAACTCGTACGTCACCAAGGTCACCTTTGATGACTCCAAGCCTCCCCGTGCCAATGGTGTCGAGTTCCTTGACGGCAAGCACCTCTACAAGGCGAGCCCTCTGTCCACCGACGCCGCTGGCAAGGAGGGCAGCGCAACCGCTTCCCGCGAGGTCATCGTCGCCGGAGGTGTTTACAACACTCCTCAGATCCTCAAGCTCAGCGGTATCGGCCCTGCTGCGGAGTTGAAGAAGTTTGATATCCCTGTCATCTCCGATCTTCCTGGTGTTGGAACCAACCTCCAAGATCACTACGAAATCACCGTCCAAGGCCGTGCCCCCAAGAACTTTACCTCTTTCGACGGTTGCACTTTCAGCTTGTTCACCAACGAGGATCCTTGCCTCGACCGCTGGAGGAAGCCTGTCGACGGCGACCATGGCATCTACTCTTCCTCTGGTCTGGCTGCTGCCATGTTCTACAAGAGCACTGCTACTGCCAAGGATGAGTTTGACGTTTTTGCCTTTGGCGGACCCGTCAACTTCCGAGGTTACTTTCCCCAGTACGCTGTCAACGCTACTGTCGAGCATGACTGGTTCTCGTGGGCTATTCTCAAGGCTCATCCTCGCAACACTGCTGGCGAGGTTACTCTTCGCTCTACTGATCCTCTTGATATGCCTGACATCACCTTCAACTACTTCGATACTGGAAGCGGAGATTCTTCTCTCGATCTCCAGGCTCTGTACGAAGCTGTCGAGCTCACCCGCAAGGCCCTCGCCGGCCAAGCCGTCCCCATCAAGGAGGTCCTCCCCGGCGCCGACGTGACTTCCCAAAAGGACATCGAGACCTACATCAAGGACACCGCCTGGGGCCACCACGCCTCTTCCACCTGCCCCATTGGTGCTGACGATGACCCGATGGCTGTTCTCGACTCCAAGTTCCGCGTGCGCGGCGTTGCTGGGCTTCGTGTTGTTGATGCTTCCGTGTATCCTCGCATCCCGGGTACCTTTACGGCTGTGTCTACGTACATGGCGGCTGAGAAGGCAGCTGATGATATTTTGGCTGCTTTGAAGAAGGAATGAGAGATGATAGCGGGTTATGTATGAGTGTTGGAGGTAGTTAGCGAACAAGGAGTCATTAATCAACAACGCAATCTTACAAGTGTCAAGTGTCCATATGCAGTGACGTACAAGTACCGGTTCCATAGCTAAATACATTCCCCTGACTGGAACCGATCTTTAAGATCATCAAGATTTTGCTCCTGGTGGTACTTCTCTTCTCGTGGAGAAAGAGTATCAACGACAGTAGCAGAACTCACAATTATTACCAATGACGGCATAAGGTCATCAAGATCGCCGAGTTCTCAAGGAATCAAGAATAGGTAATCGTGATAATCGAGAATACATGTCAAGAGTTGTTAGAATGTTGACAGCCTGTCTTCCACTGTGAAGTCTCTTGTCTATTAACTTATTAAGTACCTACTCGCTATCCAGTCTCCCGCTTTTTGGACCATATTAAAGTACAAGGAAAGTGTCGTGATCTGTAGCTCGTGTAAAATATGCATCATCTGTTTTTCTGCATCTTTCTCACCGTTCCCAGTGACTGCTCGCCTTAACCCACGGCTGCGGCGAGTGCAACTCCTCCTCGCTCTCATTTCTTCCAGTCGTTGTTATCTGAACCTCTCTTTTGACACCGATCCCAAGTTCTCCCGAAGAAGCACCCTGCTTTGCCTCTGTAATCCCGTCACGACCGACCGAAGAGAGCGTGTATGCGTTGTGTCCCGAGAAGTAGCCCTCAGTTCCGGTCCCGGTGTTACGCGGGCCCGAGACTCCGTAGTTTGAGGGGGGCATGGATATGGGCTTGCTGGTGAGGCCGAGGCGGAAGGCTACGAGCTTGAGGAGCGGTCGTAAGGTTGCGAGACTACCGGCTGTGATGGCAAGGCCCTGCTCGACCGATGACCAGATGGCAATGTCGACCGTGTTCCCTGGTGATATAAAGTCAGTTGATTGTCTACCTAGGTAAGGAGACAAGGGGTAATCACAGAGAAAATCAGCCTCTCTGAATTTTGGCAGATATGGGAAGCGAGCGACGACGGCACAGCTTGCACTTGATTTCCTGTTAGCACCCAACGACAAGCAGTAGGAGTGGCTAGACTTACACGCAACCCATAGCCAGAAGCGGGATGAGGAGTAGCTTTGTCTTCTTATGAAGCTGCAACTTCCAGACGATAAGACCAGGAAGGATGGCAAAGATGAAGTCCGAGATGACGGCGAAGACGCTGTACAGGGTTGCCAGGGCGATGATGACGTTGACGTTGACACACTTGCCAGGCTGCTCCTCGTTCCAAAAGTATGACATGGGGTTGCACTGGAAAAGAGTAACGAAGAAGAAGATGAGGCCCGAGAGCGTGGTCGATAGCATGGCGAGGTAGATGATCCATCGATGGACCTTGCTCGTGGTGACGCGAAGGAGGAACCAGCCGATGGAGATTTTGGAGGAGACCATGGAGAGGCAGTACCAGAGGTAGCAGAACCACCAGCACTATGTTCGAGTTAGAGTCAATGCCGAGATGGGGTTCGTCAGATGGGGGAGATGTTACCATCTTGGCCGTTTGGATCTGCTCCAATTCGAGATCCTTGTGATGACGTCCAGTGCCGTGGGTGGCGCCTGCCATTGAGAAGGAAGCGTACAAGGTGAAGAAGACCTATAAGATCAATTCCAAGTGAGTAAAAGGAATCTTGGTCAAGCGAGGGTTAACATACCGTTCCAACAACCATCAGCCAGTCATCAATACCAAAGGCCTTGACCATGACACTCCGAACATACGCCCTCAATATCATGGAGATAAGCGCCGCCGTCAAAAAGGCAATATTAACAGCCATGAGCTGCGGCCCTCGATTTTCGATCGCCATGATGGGCCAGAAAACTGTTGTTGTTTGGTTGTGAAGAACTGAACTCTTCACATTCAGCCTCCCAGAAAAACTGCTCTCGCAGTTCGCGGGCAACCTACCTTTGGAGCCTCCGGGCATTTTATGTAAAACTCAATTTTCCCAGAAAGAGTCCGTGCAAAGATAATCCCAGGACTTGGGGAATATGAGTAGCATCCTGGGCTATTTCCGGCAGTGGGCGCAGTCCCGATGCTACGGTACAGCGGAACTAGAAGGGACCCAGGAGATGGCAACCTTTGATGTGGGAACTGATATGCACATAATCTGTTCAGGAGAGAGAAAGAAAAACAAGCCGAGGCCCCGTAACCCCGTTGAGAGGAGCCCTCCCGGCTCAAGTTACGGCTCCGGAATGACCCCGACGTGTGTCAACGGCGGACCGGGACTAGTCGAATCGGGATCCTTCTCCGGTAAGGGAGGCTAGTTCCGCGGAAAGGAGTTGAACCCCTGGCGTTGTTTTAGAAACACGGCCAAGGGATAAATACTAGGGACCACATGGAAGAACGACCTTGACTTGGCTCACTGGTCCGATCGATGCTACGCTATACCCTGCCATACACGCCAACTAATTATTTGAGTCATGAGCGTTCCAAAGAATGCCGGGAGAAGTCTTGGCTCGACAGGGATGGCTGGACAGGTTGCCCCCCCGGCTTAGCAGGCTGCAAACGTGGGTAGTTCCGTTCTTTCAGGGGCGGCGATCACACTCGCCTTCTGTAGGCGAGTCATTGCTCAACGCCATTCCATTTACAAAAGCGGAAAGGATGTTCAGATTCTGTTTCACCGGGGCTGTCAGATTCTCCCCCAACGGTCAAGTTCGCCGTCAAGACTACGGTCAAGTGTCAGGTCATTATCGGGCGTAGATCATGTGTTGAAAGAATGTGTCAAGAGATATCAGACCACCAGGTCTAGAATGAGTGAAGAAGAAAAGTCAGCACTTGTTTAGAAGCATATTTTTCTCGTTCTAGAACCCTGGTTCATTCACGGAGGAAACCTTGTCTGCTTGGGTTGCGTGCCAAGAAGCTGCGGCTAAATGAATCTGGGGCAACGTCGATGAGGAGGCGGGATCAACATGCGGACGGAAAGTTTAAACTAATTGAATTCGGATCAATGATGTCAGTTTAAAGAGATGCATGTGATGGTCATAACAGGACTGCAGATCTATATAATGGACTTAAAAGTAGCTGCGATAGAATACACGGCGATATAGGAATGCCCTGGTTGGTGATGGCGATGAACAGTCACCAATACAGACGACAGTCATCGTGCGAATAGGTAGAACCATTGAAAAGCCAGACCGGAATGAAAATCATGATGACTAACCAGGTAGAATAGTCTAGACTAGTTGCGTTCTACAAATAGAGTTTCCAAAAGTGAAGCTATATCCAAACAAGGTTTCAAGCTTAACGCCAATGCCGTAAGAGGCACGCTCTACACTATTCTCAGGATAACCACAAGCAAGACAAAAGATGGATTTCCGCACCTCTCTATTCATCCTCACTGGCCATCCTTTTATCATCAGCCAACATGGAGTCTCCACCGAAGCCTTCCTCGCAGCAAGGAGACGTCAGCGAGGACAAGGTCAATGCCGTAAAGCGCCTTCTAGACGAAACAGAGACTACAGCAGGCAAAGCGACTGCCCTCCTCAACCTCCGGGAATCAACCTCCGACCCAGAATCAGACCGAGATGAAGACGATTCCTCAGAGGAGGACGACCCATGGCTCGACGCTGGCGCACAGCCTCCACCCGGTGTTCCCGTCTCGCCCGGAAATCACCAACCCGGAGTCTCCTTGGCCGAGGTCTCCAACGGCTATGGGGGTTACTACCAGCAGGGAGGCACCTATAATCCTAATTCGACCGCGTTTCAATATCAGCAGGATCTAGAGGAAGGAAATGAGGCGATGGCGAGAACAGCGTCAGTGGGAAATCAGGGTCTCAGCTGCTTGCTCTGCCCATGTCGTCTTGTCGGCGCCATTATCACTTGTATCTGGACTGCTATCAAGTCCATTGGAAAGCTATGCGCCGATATTCCTCGGAACATGCGCAAATCTGGCAACGCCGACACTGAAAAGGCACTTGACGGCACCAGAGGTGTGGACGGGCAGAGAGGCCTCGGCGATGAGGTCATTGCCGTCCAGCCCATGAAGCAAGATCCAATGACACCAAACCGCTTCGAGCTCTACCTGAAGAAAGCCTTATTCGAAGAAACAGTCAATGTCTCAACTACCGTGTACGAGCCCGGATGGGACGACGAACCTGAATCCTTACCGCAAGGTTCCGTTTTCCCAGGCTGGAATGATGCGGCCGAAGAGTTCAAACTGAAACCCCAGGGACGCTTCGTGGCCGAGACCAAAAAGGCCCTTGACGATTTTCTCGAGCATGTTCAACTCGGCGCCAATCTGTCCGTCTTTGGCTCAGGAGGTGGGCTCTCGTCGACTGGCTTACCGAGCCTTTTGAAGCGTTCGTTTACGCCGTATCAATGGCTCGGCATGTGGCGAAGCTCCGAGGGGCGGATGATCAAGGTCTCGCGCTCGGTGTTAGGTGACGGTTCTATCAAGGAACGTCCCACGACTCCTAGCAAGTCTGAGGAGCTCTCCGAAAAGGAACAAGAGCAACTAATGTCCTTGGAGAACGAACTCCTCGGGTTGGACAAGTACATGGGCGGCGACAGCGAATACCTCACAGTCGTCACATATAGTGACGACTACGTCGGTGCCATCGCCCTCTTCCAGGCTAAACTATCACCAGACCATAAGATCACGACGCTAGACCGCATCGCCATGATATCCGACGTCCCGAGAAAGATCTGCGACATCCTGCAAGATGAGATCAAGCCAAACCGATACGTCGTGGGACGCACGAAACGCAAAGTAAAGTGCTTTGACAGCGGGGAGATGCATCCCCCGCAGATCATCAAGGTATCGAACCAAGCTACGCCCTGGTCCAGCAGTGGCGGTGGATGGCGCCAGGCTCTAAGGGTGCCGGAGCAGACGGCTGAGTATAGCTCTGGTGAAGGGCTTATCGCAACGATCCCTCAGATGGTTGGGCTGCTTCATCTGCAGCATTTAACGTTGACAAAGTTGGCGTCTTCGCAGGCATTTGTCTTTGAGAAGCCCATCGATGCTAGTGGAGGACCTCTTCGTAGAGGTGTTTTGCTCAGGGGGCGGCCGGAGGGGTTGTCGCATATTGGGAAGAATACAAGGATTGCTGTTTTGTTTCCGATGGATAGTGTTTGGGCCCGGGAGCAGTTCTTCTGGGCGTGAGAGTACAACATATGGCTTGTTTCTTGGGTGATGCTGAGGAGTGGTGTATAGCTGACAGGTCTTTTCTTTGTAGAGAGTCTATGGTGAACGAAGATTATGACAGGGGATTATAGTACAAGTCAGCATAGAAATTGACGGCAAAATCAATTCGATAATTCCTTTCAGTCTTCTGGCAATCAGGGCCAGATGATCAACCGATACTACCTTCAACCTATTTAGCGGGCTCGTGAGTTGTCCCAACAGTCAGGAATGAATTCAAATGACAGGTCATTCAGTTAGTGATGCCAACTCACACGATACCAACACGCCTTTGAACAGCTCTTTGTTAACAATGCCAAATCTGCAGCATGCCGTATGCAGAACGTCAGGTGGGTAGAGCATGCCACGTTCGTGTGCCATCCAAGAACGATTCAAGATATGCTAGCACCCGTAACTATCTATTCCTTTGTAACTGGAAAACCCACTTGATATGTGTTTACGTGGCAGTTATCAACCGTAGAACAGTTCATCGTCATCTTTACCTGTCACGTTCTTTGTTGATGTTCACCCAACCTGAGTTCATTGAGTAGACTGTTGTTCAGGAAATGAGATGCCAGCTCTTCCGAACACATTTAAATAGCTGGAAAGAGAATGTAAAATTCCTCTTCAATATTGTAACTACATATATATATATATAAAACCACTTGCTGATAAGTCACTCTCAAACACTACCACCGTGCTCATCACTCTTCTTCTCGACTGTCTCACAAGCCTTTCAAGACGATTACTCTTCGATTCAACATGTCTAACCAGACGATTCAAGATGCCTTGTCAGGCCAAATGCCTATTCTCGTGCGCAACACCAAGGCACCTGGCAACCCGAGGCCCTCGCAAGCATGGAAGATGGTTGATCCTCACAGAGTCCGCGACTGGCAAGATTTTACCCTGGAAAACCTGAGAAATGCCTACTGCCATGTTTTCGACAGCCCATGCTCGGTCACTGCCCCCGTATGCAAGGTTCAGAGCGAGTACCTGGTCCATGACCTCGACGAGCTGAAGAAGCACGGGATCCAGACACTCCATCATGTCCTCAGATACCCCCTCCAGGACGGCATTCCTAAGCTCCAGGAGGACCTCGGACTCATTTGCACCAAGAGTGAAGTTCTCTGTGACCACGAGGCACCTCACACTAACGCTGACTGGAGGTGGGGAGTCTTTTACGCCCCAGAAGAGACGAATCTCGTTGTCAGCTGCTCGCGCCTGTCCAACATGTTCACCTCGGAGGATCTGCGTTTGTGGAAGGATGACGCTATGTTTGTGTTACGACAGTTGGCTACATATGCAGCGCTTGGCAAGACCCGTTACGGCTTCATCCTCACGGATAAGGAAGTCGTAGTTGTCCGCTTCATCGACGGTAGCCGGGACTTTATCGAATACGCGGTAGAGTGGAAGGCGATCCCGTGGAACGCTTCCGGCAAAGGCACGTTGACGGCTTCTCTGGCGGTGTACTCCCTAGTTCTGATGAGTCTAAACAATTACCATCGTGACATTGTCAGAAGCAGCTTGACGTTTCCCCTTGATGGCTGGATCCGAGAAAAGACCACCACTGAAGGTCAGTTCGTCTTCAGTCATTATCTGTCAGGGCGGCGCTTGTATACGGTTCCAGATGGCGTACGTCGGTACTGGGAGTTTAACAGGGGTTCCTATGAGATTTCTTATATATGATCCGCGAGCGGCTAGGAAACGGTGAGAAGAGATGCGAGACAGAGTGGTAACCCTATGGAGAAGATAGAGATAAATACGAAGAAACCTATACAAAAATAAGCAGTTTTGAGGAGTGCCTCAAGGCACCATACCGAGTGATTAAAATGTGTTTGTTGCAGCACGTGAGCACAAGATGTCAAGAAATGGCGTGAACAAGCCATAGGCCAAAACTACTATCCCAGAATGTGTCTTGTTTTTGGCGATTACAAACTTGAAAGGATACGATTAATGATACCATCTCTTCGTTCCCAAAGGCTAACAAAGTCCCTAAAAATCGATCAACAACAGCTGCAAAGCAGAATACAGATGCCTAATCGAAAGCAAGCGTGCCACCCTCCATAGCCCCCTTAACCTTGAGTGGCCCCGACCTATTCTTCCGATACACGAAAACAGCCAACTTCGACGAACCACGCAGACTATCCTGCCCGTTAAAGAACTCGACAGTGATAGGAACAGGTCTCCCCTGCGCATGAAGACTGTAGCACTTTTCAATGACGCCTCCCAGCTGAACAGGCAGGGACTGACCCCACGCGATGTGGAAGATGTGCAGCTGTTCACGCTCGCCGGGGATGAGCTGGCCCTTTGTGGCGTTTAGCTCGTTGGTTGTGGCTTCTAGCCTCATCTTGACTGTGTCTCTTTCTCTGGCGTTGTCGTCTCTTTCCGATGTGCGGGTTTGAAGCTGGCCCCTGACGGTCGTGAGCTCCTGCTCTATCGCGACTCTCCTGTTCTCGGCCTCGCTAGCCTGCCTTTCCTTTGTCTTCAGCTGACCTGTCAGGGTTTCGTTAAGGTTATCGCGGCTGGCTTCAGCTTGTTGAGCCTTGGTCCTCGCATCGGCGATCTTGACGTCGCACTCTGCCCGTAGTTTGTCCACCTCTGCTCGCTGCTGTTCAAGCTCCTTCCTCATTGCCTCGTAGCTTTGGGTGACCTGAATCTTGCTAGAAACCCAATCCGCGTCGTCGGATGGCGCTGCCTGGATGAAGCCGCTCAGCCCAAGCTGTGCCTGCATGCCGACGGAGGGAGCTGTGGTGACTGGGACGTAGTTGGGCTTGGCCACTGGCATGACATCTTTCCAGACCTCTGCGGGAAGCAGTGTTGCAAAGTTGAAATCCTTCTTTGGAGTTGCTTCCTCGTCATCCAACTCGACGACCCCGTCGGAATCGGAAGCTGAAGGCACGTTGGCGGCCACATGGGTAGGCTCCGGGTCTGCCAGTGCCAGCTTGCCCAGGGCTCGCTGGATAATGGCGGTTACCTTATCCGAGCGATGCAGCGCGGACCATGTGCCCTGTCGCCTGAGAACAGCGGGATCCCGGCTAAGGACATTGATGGCCGTGATGATCTTTGACTGCTCCTCTCGCAAGGCGGAACGAACGCTCAACAGAGTATCCATCGAAGTATCCAGGGCGTCCTTGACCCCCATACGAGTCTCGAACCCGTCCCGGTCATCAATGATCTTTTGAAGATCTTTGAGAAGCATCTTGTAGTCCATGTAGCTGTCAAAGAGCTCAGCAGTGTAACTGCTGATCTGGTCATACTCGAGAGCTTTGAACATCTTGCTGTGCGACCATTGGACAAAGGACCGGTTGGACTTGTACTTTGTCAAGATGGCCCAGGTACGCTGCGGACACTCGGAAACTCTCTTGGGGAACGCAGCGGCAGCTGCAAAGACCGAGCCAACATCCCAAAGGGTCGTCTCTGTTTGGTGTTAGCCTCAGTGATGGTAGGGATACAGGTTCATACTAACCGTCCTTGACCTGACCACCACCCATCCAGGCGACACTGACATGGCTTTCCGTGTTTTTCAAGGCCGTGGAAAGTTCCGTGGAAGAGTCTGACCCGTAGGTGTTGAGAGTGAGCCCTTCAGCTGTCTTATCCTTGGCATCAAGGCTAGACTTGATAGCCTTGACCGTCGACTCGACCCGATTCCGGTCAAGAACCTTGAGAGAAATAATACCAGTAAACTCTCCACCCTTGATAAAGCCCGAGATATACGAGTCACCATACGACTCGTTGAAGAGCGTGGACCCAGGCTCGATGCCGTCAATGTTTTGGAACTCGGCATTCTCCTTGATGACTGTCGTCTGATTCGTGACCTTGACGGCGACGACAATGTTGAGATCAGCCGTCTTGAAGGTGGTCTCGTCAATGGTTGAGCTTGATCCGCTGACGGCGACGGTGCCCTTTTTGATGGATGAGCAGTACGAGACGTTCATGCCCTCGACTACATCGCTGAGTTTCTCGACGACTCTGGCCGAGTAGGACACGATCTGCAGTAGAGAAGGTTAGATGCTTGATTGCGAGGCTCCCAGTCGTGCTACGTACCTGGGCAGGACTCTCGATGGTCTTTGTCTGGTTCTGTTCGCCCTGGTCGGCAGATTTGACCAGGACTGCTCCATCGATACAAAGCTCGTGCGCTGGAAAGGCAGGTTAGACTATTCTTGGTAACTTGAAGCCAGTGCACCTACTGTAGGAATTGAAGCTAGAAACTCGGTTAGCGAATAGATCTCTAATTGGCATAAAACCCAACGTACCCTTGTCCGATGCGCATGGCATCATTGTAGGGCGCCAGTATCATACTCATGGTGAGAGTTCAAAGATGCTGAGCTGGAAGTATTGGGTGGTAGAAGGAGTAAACGATTGATGGATCATGGGAGAGCACTCAAAGATCTGGAGACATGGTTCGGCTTATATCTCGAATGGTTACGGATACTTGCATGTAAAGGATGAAGCGAGATGGAGACCAAGACGGGATGCCCGTCTATACCATGCGGCCGTACAATAGTCCAGAATCATGCAGCAGAATAGCGGCGAGCTGAGTTGAAACGTGGCGGCCCAAATATCAGCTGAATTCCCGTGGATAGTTTGAAATACCCTGGCTAATATCGAGCCAAGTACCGCAAACGAGAGTCTGGAACTCTAACTCTGCATGGGTCTTAACCCTGGCATGTCGTATTGCTATCCACGAAAGCGAAGCTAGTGACGATCTATCGATGTATGTTATCCTTGCAAGATAGATTTCCCCACACTCTCACAAAGTCTCCTGTTGAACGATGGTTTGGTTTCAGCGACACGGCATAGTCTTGGCGAGGGGGTATTAGCTAGACCAGGTACAAGGGCCTATGCTATTGCTGTTCAGGGCTTGCAGGCAACTCGATTTTCGTGAGAGAGATGCCATATTCTCGAGCACCTTGTTGCATTACAGTTGATGCAAGTTACCCGCCGTCTTCAACTTCTCCACCGGTTTAGTATCTACGAACCCGCTCAAGATAGCCCGTATATGGCATATCGTACTTGCTGGACGATTATAGTGAGACATATCAACTCGGTTGTGTGGTAGCGCGGAAAGTAAATACGCGTGACCCTGACTGCATGGGTGGCTTGCAGATGGACCTTCTAGACCTTGAGCTGAAATGTATATACATTATATTGCCAAGATTATTGCCACGTCAAGTTTCTCTTACTCGTCAATACAACCTCAACATTAAGCTTATTATTGATAACTAACCTGGCAGGTCAAGAAGCTAGAAATCAGATGTGGCTGGCTGGCCGTTCCGTGTCTCAGACTATCCGTAAACTATTTGCAACCCACAGCACTAGACCCGGCGCCACAGCCGTGTTCACATCGAAGCGGGACTGTGAACACTGGCTACGGCTTGCAAAGGCATCCGCCTGTTCTACACTACCACATACACAAATACGAGTTGGTAGGCTCTTGTGTCGAGAGGTAGCTAGCTATATGAACCTGGCCTCTACCCTCTTCTCCAAGTTACACCAAACGCAATCCCCTTTAATCCCACTGCCACCTTCTTTCGTCTTTCAACATGGGCCCCAAGATGAATAATACTCCGCTCACTATACAACGCGACCCAGATAACGTCCCCCAGTCTCCGGCAGCGAGTGAGTGTCCAGCTTGACAAGTGACTATCGGGAAAGGAACTAACCTTTGCGTCACCTAGAGGGCACAGAATCTACGTCTCAGGCAACTGGACCTCCTGGGCCCAAACTCGTTTCTACCCCAGCTGTGAGGTCCGCTGGTGGCGCGGAACCTCCTGTCTCTGGGGGCAAGGTCGTGTCAACCCAGGCTCACAAGCTTGCTGGTGGCGTGGGCGAGCCAGAGCTAGAAGATGAGGAAACCTCAGCAGAGGAGAAGAAGGTAGAAGAGGACAAGAAACCAGCAGAGGAAAAAGAAAAGCAGCCGACTGCAGCTGAAAAGGCAGCCGCTCTAGCCAAAGAAGCAGAAATCGACAAGGCAAAGGATCTGGCAAGTTCCACCTCCACTCTCTAACTCACACGTCGTACTGACCAGCCCAGGGCGTCAAGGACCTCTTGGACTCTTCCAAAACCGCCAAAAGGTTTGAGTCAACCGAGAGAAAGACCCAAGCAGAAGATGTCACAGTTGGGTCAGGAATTGTTGACGGAGACAAGTGAGTTGATCCGGCTCCCCCTCTTCAGTTAAACCATGGGTTAACAAATCGATCAGACATGCCGGCCAGCTGAGTGCAGAGGAATGGGAACATGTACTGGAAAACTGCGGTGCCATGTATGGCTGGTGCATCGACCGCACAAAGAACCGCATCACTCGTGCACCAAGGCCTGGCAAGTTGATACTCTCATGTTCAATATCTCGAGCTAACAAGTTTATAGCTTTCCAGCTGAAAACAATACCCGATGAGGGAAACGCTGCAACAACAGAATCAAAGCTGCGGCCTTCATTCAGCGTCAACGACAGCTCCCGCATCGATATCTTGGTCAGCGCCCACGAATTTGAAGAGAGCATGGCCGAAAATGACTTCAGCGCCCAATCTACTGAAGGTTCCGTCACAGGAGGCTTCGGTGGCTTTGGAGGATCGGTCAGCGCTGGCTACGCCACGTCCAAGTCGACTTCAACGGCCACGTCCACCAACACATACAGCAAGACCATGATTGCCAAGTTCTTGGTATGTGCCTAGTTTTCAACTCTATCTCGTCTGTGTCTAAACTGAGATAGTGCCCGAGAGCAGATGTGTACCTACACGCTGCCACCTTGGAAGCAACCCCTGAACTCAAAGCATCCATCGAAAAGGTTCGAAGAACCAAAAACATCAAAGACCTGCGTCAACTACAGAGCGACTTTGGCTATCTATTCTGCCGCCGCGTCACCATGGGCGGACGTCTCCAGACAAAGAAGATCATGGAGGAGACGACAAAAACCTCGGAGCAGGAACAGAAGCAGTCCATGAAGGTGTCCGTCGGCGTTGCTGTGACTACTCCGTGGGTCAGCTCGACCGTCAAGCACACGAACGAATCTGGGAGTGCGAGTTCCTCGGCGACTACGGATAAGAGACAGGAGGAGCAGCATTTCTTTGAAGCTACGGGTGGTGATACTCTTCTCGCGACCAAGTCAGTAGGCCGATGATCTCTCAAGATACCAAGCATGCTAACTCATTGTTATAGTCCAACAGCATGGGCTCCGACTGTCGGTAACCACAAGAACTGGCGTGTCATCGAGGTAAGCAACCCATACTCACAGCCGGCCATATACTAAAACACACAACCCAGAGAGATTCTCTCACCCTCATGGTCGACGCAATCGCCAGCATGAACGGACTCCAAGACGTAAAGACAATCTTTGCCGGAGCCGTACCCGTCCTGAGCAAGTACCTCGAGTTCTCAGACTCGCTCGACAAGAAAGTCCGCCTTCGACTGACGTCGCCCAACAACGGTCTATCCCTATCCCACCTCAAGGACAGCGCGCAAAACGACACTTGGGCCCCTCCGCAGTACTATCTCGGGCATAGGCCCATGTGGTACACCACTCCGAGAGCCATGGCTATAGACAAGAACTTCTGGGGCACCCCGCATGTGGTGGGAAAGGAACTCGAGCCGCTGTTTTCGCCAAGAAGGTATCAACCATGCCCTCCCTCCCTGTATTTAGCTGTTCCAGAGTTAAACGCTAACTTGGCATGTATTAAAGCTACCGAGCCCCTGCAATTTACGGGTACGCTTGCAACAAGGTGGGCGAAGCTGACTTTGGCACGGCATACAATGAACAATTCGCGAGCACGGTTTGGAGCATCGTTGCGCCGTACGATGAGGCTTTATGTCACGAATCGCGAGTCATTCTGCGATCCGAAACCCTACAGTCCGAGAGCGTCTTGACTCATACTGTAAGTCAACCGATACTCATTGATCGAATAACAGCTAACACCTGTTCAGGAAGCAAGTGGCAAGACTGAAAACTTGCGAACCTCCCTGCCATCAACACCAGTCTCATCCCTCATGATCTTCCGCAACCAACAAGGCGTCTTCCTCCCCGGCATGTCCGACGACGACGGAATCCAAATCTGGCGCATCTTAAAGAAGGGCGCAGCACCCGGAGACAAGATCAACATCAAGGAAGGCGACCAAGTCCGCCTCGCCTGGCGCTTCACCGACCAGACCTCTGGCTACAGGGACTTCACCGACGACGTCTTTGGGCGTCGCCGCACCAGCGCTCCAGAGGGCATGGAGGGGGTCACGCTGCACATGAAGCTCCCCTGGCCGCGGTTTGAGCCCCTGACCAGCCAGCCCGATCAGCAGACGACGCTGCCAAACGCCCTGCTGATGAGCGAGAATGCTCAAAACAGCGACCAGCCAGCTCAGCTCGGACCCGTTAATACCGTGTACGCAAAGAAATCTCTCAAGCAGGATAGCCAGACGTTTGCGCTCCAGGACTGCTCCTTTCGCCTAGATCTAGTATCGAACCAAGGCCAAGGCGACGTGGACGATTATCTGCTCCTGGGTATCATTCAAGATGCTCTCAAGTTCGACGTCAGCGTAGCAACGGCGAACTGGATCGAAAACATTAAGCGGCAGCAAGAGATGGCAGCTCAAGTCAACCGTCAGAAACTGTTGAGCCAACAAAACGTAGCCAACGTTGCACTGGGTCTTAGACAAGCGGTATGTTGTCTCCCCCAAGCTTAGGTGCGATACCGTCTAGCTAACATGGAGTTTGTCTTAGGTCCTTGGTCCGATTGCCCAGACAGGTTCCAATCAGGTTGCCTCTACAGTGGCCGGTGCTATGCGAGCTTAAGCTGAGACGGGGGCAGAAGCGTGGAGTTGCTACTTCGCTAGCTACCTATGGGTTACTGAATCCCGCTGCGTGCAATCTGAACTATGGATAGTAAAATATGGCATGCTCAAGGTTGGCTTGGTAGTAGGTAAATAAAGCGAGCTGTGGTAAACCATGTTTATGTATTTCAAGTAATTACTACTTGGATACTAAGAAACCAAGCAAGAATTCTTATATGCGTTGCCAGGAGGAGGAGACTTGATGCCGTTGCCACTGATTCCCGGTCTATCAGGTGGGTTCATTCTAGACCCCTCTGACCAACTTGGATATATGTGAGTGTCATTATACTAGAATTCTAATAGCCTGGCGTATTTCAAAAAGGTGTCCTGAGTAGGTCAAGCCTGCTTCGAGGTATATGTGCCCATACACAGGAGGTGCGTAACCTCTATTCTGTGCGAACACCTCGCCCTATTTTTATTGCTGTAGCTGATTGCATAATTACACAGTATTCGGTGTCAAATTGGGCTTGTTGTTTCTGTAAAACCTTGCGCTGAGAATTGGTCTGAGCAGCTTAGACCCCGAAGGGTTTATATCAACTTGGGTGTATGATTGTAAAATCCGATATCCACAGTGCATCTCTTAATCCTATGCACCAACTGACCTCATCTAACAAGGTATTCTATATCAACTACATAAAGCGTCCGGGTGTGTCAAATACCACGCCAAAGCAACCCAGAGCTAGGAAACGGTTCATGCCCGCTGACCAAAGCTCCCTGAGACGGGACGCCTATCAATGGACCTTGTCGGTTCCCAACCCATCGACTTGACCGAGTTGATTGCATACAGGCCGTCTTTGTTCCACCAATTCACAGTCATCACATGCTCTTTCGTCTTTGTTTCCAACCCTTGTGGCGGCCAAGCCAAGTCGCAGTGACCAACACCCCCAAAGCCCGAGCTGAACAACCCCTCGTTTGGCTCTTTGTTTCCAGAAACTCTTGCCTGCCCCCTTGCGTGGTCCGTTCCTCGTTGCTCTTTAGCTTGTCCAATAGCCCTGTATTCATTCTAGCTGCGGCTTCCAACAAATATCCCTAAATATGCCCCCGTAATCCATCTCTTTGACATCCATCCACACCCCAAGCTCCACTCCGCTCCTCACCACCATGACCTTCAGACCCCCGTCCACTTCCCCTTCGACAGCAGAAGGCGTCATCACAGTCATCACGTCCCTTCCCAACATCCGCCTCCAAGCCTGGCACTTTTCCAGAGCAGGCAGAAACTTTGAACTCAACAGCGCCCTCGTCCAATCCCTCTCCGGCATCAGCCTCGAAAACTGGATCATCCAGCCCATCAGGTCCTCCTCTCGTGACGCCAAGAACCGCAGGGATGAGTTTATCCCCGTCGAGGTGCGAGCTGCTCCAAGCCAAGACGTCCAAGACGCTGTGTGTCGCTCATCTGTTATTTGCGCTTTAGGTGGAGTTTCAATATCAGTATGGGCTCCAGGGGAGCATATACAGGAACCCAGAGGAGACGATGCGGATGCTCTTTTACGAAACTCTCCCGCCAATCATTGAAGGCTTCTTTCAGGACAATGCCAAGCAGCTACAGCTTCTAAACATGTACCCCATCGGCCAGACTGTTGATCGTCAAATCATTCTGAAATTCACGCACTGCCAGTCTTTCCACTCTTTGGCCGTGGATCACGATCTTGTAGCCAAAGTCATGCAGGTCGCCCCCTTTTGCCATCAACTGACTAGGCCTCCTCTTGCTAATGGGTCATGAATCAGGCGTCGAATCTCCGAGGCGGATGGCGACACGCAGAAGTTTGCCTTTGAGGAGATTGGAGAACTCCCTCACAAGGCTATACAGGGGAATTTCTTGTCGAATGACTGGCTCTCCATCAAGGCATTGGTCTCCAGGAAAGCCAAAAGAGACGAGGTAACTAATGACCTTGCTTCATCACGACCTGAGCAGATTCTAACTCTACAGAAGCACACCCCAAAAGACGACAAAGCCGAAGCAAAGGCAGTTCGGAACAGGGCTTCCATCGCTCTCAAGTGCTACGACGAATTTAGAGACAAAATGGAAAAGGCCCCCCAAACACTACTTGAACAACGTGGTGAGCCCCCTCCCTCATCACGGTTCCAAATACGCCGCTCGTAGACACGCAGCTGACCCAAGCCCACCTAGGTATCGGAAACCAAGATCTCTACCTTGGCGTCGCGCAAATGGCCGTCGCCTTCCAGATCCTCTCCTTCTACAGAAAAGAGCGAAACCTCTACCAAGACCTGTCCTCTCAGATGGCCGGATTCGCCGGGCCTGTTGCAGCTGCTGTCCTATCGGCGACCGCATGGTTTGCCCTCAGCGTCGCCGCAACCTCTCATTATCCCGACGAAGATTACTTCTTATTCCCCAGGCTCATTAGTACCATCGCGTTTAACCTTTCGCTCGTCGGCGTAGCATTCCAAGCTCTCAGAATTGTCGCCTTGATGGATTGTAAGACAATTCCTCGCCTCTTCACTCTCAGGTGTCGCCATCCACACCGTTTTACTGACTACCTCGTCCTTGCAGTCAACCAAAAGACTGACAGTAGGATCAACAACCTCAGGATCGCCCAGAGCTCCCTGGCCGCCAAGTTCTGCGTTAAGGTGCTCAAGATGCCGCCAGAGATCATGACGACGCCTGAGCGCAAGGTGCTCCTGCGGACGCTGGGGGTTGATCTTCGTGACGAGACCCGAGAGATGCAACTTCGAAGCCTTGAAGTGTTTCTCTCCAAGTTGGGTTGAGTTGTCAGAGGACTTGGTGTCGCAGGGTTTTTGGGCCAAGACAGCAAGGCTGGTGGCCAAGTTCGGTTTTTGTTTCTGTATTTCGGTAGATTCCTCCAAGTGACGTTCCAAATGCACAGTGTCAGTATCATAGCCATGTCGATTAAAGAACTATCATGGTGGCAATGTGAGCGATAACAGCAGCAACAGTAGCAACAGCGCGAGGGGAGAGCAAGAGAACGACCAAGGCTGGCTTAACTTTCCGAATGGCTTTCGCGCAAAGCCTCACTAACCGAATGTTAGATGGACCTTGGACGACAAATAAATCGAGGCTAGCTTGCTGAGGGTATTGTACAATCGTGGTATCGCCGAAAATATGGGAGAGAAGCCCTACTCTGCAACTCTCCAAAGGAATCCCATCCTTAAAGACCAACGCTCAGCTGACCTTGTAGCATCTAGAGCCCCCAAGGTTTTCCGTCCACCCGTCTGCCAGTCTTCCTCTCTTCTCGGGTCGCCATCATCATTCGCTTGATGACCTGCTGGCTCACGTCCTCCCATCCATTCACCTTCTCCCTCGTAGTGATGTCGAACCGGTGGCCAGCCCACTCTCCCTTCATGGGCAACCTCACCCTTTCGTCTTGAGCAGCTTCCTCAGCCCAGGTGATGTAGCACAGCAGGACATCTCCCAAGCTGTAAGAGAAGTTGGAACGGGCAAGAGCATCGTCGCTGATGAACTGCTGAGTCGTGAGGTTGCGTAGCACTGCTGGTCGGTGAACGCTGGGGAAGTGGGGGTTGTGCATCAAGAGTTTCATCAGGCGCTCGAACATGAACGAGACCTCCTGCATCCGGTCAAGTCGCTCGCGAACAACGTCGAGCGCTCTCCCCCATACCTCGAACGGCTGTTCCTTGGAGACCGGTGCCAAGGTTGAATGCTGACCCTCGGCCACGACTTGCTCGCCCATTCCGTATAGCGGGTTGGTTCCATCGCTGTCCCACTGGAACCTCTCCAAGACGGTCGCAATTTCGGGAGGATATCCCACCGCTGTCTCGCCGACGAGGATGAGTCGGTCGCCAGCCCACTGTCCGATGTCCTCCGAGATGGCAGCCTGGATCATGTGGGCGACGAGTCGGAAGAAGTAGCTGCAGGTGACGGAAAGGCAGATGAGGTCCGCATCATGTCGGCATTCGTAGAGGAGGGTAACGATCAAGTCGACGACGCTTTGAGGGAGATTGATGAGAGGCGAGGCGAGACTGGCGCGCTAAAGTCAGCATCGCACCCGACGAGGGGAGGAGGAGTGAAGCGCACTTTCTCTTCTTCGCAGGGATGGCTTTCTCGGCGGGGATCTGGAATCTCAGCCACGAGGGATTGGCGAGAAGTCCGACCAGCTGTTCGCCCGAAGAGGTCTTGAGTATCTCCAGAAGCTTGGGCTGGCCGAGATGGCGAAGCTCGCGCTTCTTGTCGATATTGATGAGCTTCCAGTCCTGGCCCATGATAAGTCGTAGTGGCGACGCGGGGCGATAGAAGGCGACAAGAGGAAAGGAAGCTTGAGGCGAGAGACGAGGAAATTGCAGAAAAGTAGAGGTAGAAGCAGAGAAGAAGTGAAGGGGAAAAGAAGGTGAAGAATGGAAGTCGTCTCTTCTTAGGTAATCGCCGCAGTGCGTGCCTGCACCCCGCCCGCTTCGACCTCAAGGTGAAGTCGTACAAATCGCACCTGCCGTTTCTTGAGCAACAATAGAATTAGCACCGTATTTAGCCCAGAGGGGCCTTTTATGTGCTTAGATGGCGGTACGAATATCCATGCAGTGATGAATGGCGAGAAAACTCGTTAGAATGTGCCTGGCACTTGTGAGCACTGCCGAGGTGACGACCTCAGTGCCACTCCTCTATAGGTAATCAACTGAGCACCGACCAAGCCTACAAACTTGGGGAGCGGGTATTTAGCACTTTAGCTTGTCTAGCATTTCACTGAAGCTACCTGGAAAGGGTAAATCCTCGTCAGCGTCGTTGTATTTCAATACATAATCCTAATCCCAGAATAGGAGAAAAGGGTAGACCTAATATAAAATGAAGTTTATTCTAGCTCTTTATTCAATGTTAGACAAGGCTGCTATGAGCTATGTATTCATCCTCACGCCAAGATGTAGGTAAGAATAAATAGACGCCAAATAGTCAAGCCGTATCAGAAGTAAACTGTACGCCTTTGCAGTCGTGGGAACCTGCTTATACCCCCCATGACAGAAATGGAGAGTATGCCCCACGACCTCGTTCAACAAGCAAACTCACCCGTCTTTAAGGTTTTAAACTTCTAGCTTCCCACGATGGCGGGATCGCAGCGTGAGACAGAGGATAGGTAGATATTAGCTTCGTCGGATGATATGGCGGGCCGGCATGTCTTACGCCAGCGTTGAGTGGACGCCCTAGATCAAGGCTGACCAGAAGGCTGTTTCTCCCCCAACGGAGAGAGGTCACGCCTCCATATCCTCTCAGAGCCTCGGGAAAGCTCTCCTCCATCAATCCACGGTATCCCCATCATCGTCCATCATCCTACATCTCGAGACGTCATGTTCAGAGCAAAGGGCAGCACCAAAACGGTTGGCGGTCGTCCTCAGCGGTCGAGATTCGATGCCGGTGCGTACAGTCTCGTTCCTTTGTGGGCAGATGGAAAGAAGGCGCTAATCAACCTCAAGAGGAGGCGGGGTCCTCGGCTGACGCTCAGCCCGATTCTGAAGAGATGCCACTCGCCGAGGATGAGCGGACATGGATACGGTGGCCTGTCTCAGTCTTTATGGCTCTGGTTTACAGGGCCTTTTGCGCCGTCTTATCGAGTCCAGTATCTCTGCTGTTGATCCTGATCCTCTTTCTTTTCGTTGGACTTCCATTTATGATTGTTTCTGGGTCTTTGTCTTCGCTTCTTGGCCTTCGAAGTATCCAAGATTCTACCAGGGAAGTGGATAGGGCAGCGATGCAAGAGAGGAGTGCTGTCGAAATAGTGGCTCCTATGATTTGATACAAACGAGAACACGCAGAACCCAGAAGTCATGTTGGTCTATCAAACAAATGCGACTATTCAGCGTCTGTAGGTATTGAAAGGTGATTTATCCCATTTCTAACCATTGACATTTGCCTCGATGAATATGATGACGAATAAACGGCTATTGTGGTAAGGCCAAGTTTGTCAGGGGACATCTCAGCATAGGTAGGTATCATTAGAAACAAGAACCACGCTGAGATGAGTCATCCCAAGACTGAGGGTCCCAAACAGGGCGACCAACCAGAAAGTCCAGAATTGCAACGTATCGCGCCTGTCCCGAAGAAGTCCAGGTGGCCGCGATGCACTGAGCTCCTTGGCCAGAAGTTCGATCCTTTCGTACAGTAAATGACCAATATCTTTTTCATCGGCCCGGGGGTCTAGAGCGTTCTGCTCCGTGCTCGCAAATCCAAAAAGATAGGCGTTGAGCTCTGTGGGATATAGTGCGTTCCATGAAGCTGCCGTCTTACTGTTGTCGGCTGCGAATCGCGCCGTGTTCTGAGAGCGCGCGGGAAGAAGGTTTCCGAAACATTTGACAAGGACGAATAAGGGACGGTCGCATAGGTCAGACTGGACTTGATACATGTCGTATACGAGTGCAGAGTCAGGCCCTTGCTCGTTGTGGTGGATTGCCAGCTGGTTCGGGGGGTAGATGTTGAATGCCGGTTGATAAATCAAGGATTGCCAACCCAGGATCGAAAACATTACCAGTCGCATATCTTCGAGGGTTCTATCGTCTGCATCTTCAAGTACACTTATAGACTAATGATGCTCAATAAGATGATGAATGCTGAAGCTTCTGTTGTTGCGATCACTCGTGTAGGCTTCAGCAAGGCCACGGAGTTTATCAAAGGCAGACTCGTTCTCGAGCGAGCCGTTAATCCGGCTGCAACACGACAGACGCCAAGTTCTGTGACCTCGCAATATACCAGCCCAGGCTCTCTGGCATTTCTCGAGACAACTGAACTGCCAATGACAACTCCGGCACGGGGTAAGCAAGGTCTCCGATTTGACTTCTGTCCAATGTTATCCCTGCCAGATGCGTAAGCTTGTCGACCCTGACTCCACCCGTCGCCATAGATGCGATAATACTCGCCAGTCTGAGTTGTGATGTGGAGAATGGGTCTAGAGCCTGGTCAACACGAAAGCCGACATCATGCCTACTGGAACGGTCCGGCACAAATTTCATTCGTTTCTGAAGCAATAATAGAGGGGGGAAAAGACATATTATTCGGGTATCAAAGGTGGTAACGCGTCGACTTGGCCAGCAAAGGCGCCGAGCCAGAGGTCACTACATTGCTTTTGCTTTTCATCTTCCCCGTCTGGTTTCCGGTGCTGGCAAAAAGCCAGCATGGTCTCCTATTCTTCAGGCTTTTGAGCAGTGACAATGCTCCTGCGTCGCAGTCAGTTCGGGTATTGCCAAGGTTTCTTCACCAATGATTCAACGGGTTTTAAAGGGATGCTGATACGTACAGCTCGAGATATGAGTGAACGCTCCTATCCAGAAGTTCCTTCTGCATCTCATCCAAGAACTCTTGTGCTCTTTCAAAGGTCCACTGGTTGCGGTTAGGTCTGGTTTGCACACTGAGTTAGGGTGGGCGAACAACATACCCCCAGCAGTTCCGTCAACCCCCTGATAGAGAAACCTTCCAGCCCTTGGAGAAGGTATTGACGATTCCAAGCGCCCCACTGCTTCAGCTGTTTATCTTTGGGCCACATGCCGATTGGTAGCTTGATCCGTCGCTCGTTGACGTTGACGAAACCGGCTTCTCTGATGGCGTCCCCGGCGATTTCACACACCATGAAGGTCTTGCCTGTCATCTTTCCCACCTCCTCAAATATTTCCTTCCAAGTAACCAACGGAGAGTCTGGTCTGATGGTATTGTCCTCTGACTGAGCGATGGCTGATAGTTCCACCTGCTCTATCCAACCACCCGGCCTGAGAGACCTAGAGGACAAACTCTTAACAATGATGGGATTAATAGCATCTGGGGCTCTCGTGCCATTACCTTAGGGTTTTTCTGTGAAGCTCGACCCAGTCTGGAACACATCCGATCAGGGCTCGGATGTGGATGAAATCAAAATGGTTCTCGTCGAATGTCCAGTCGTCGTTGACGTCGTCGACCTTGAATCGGCAGTTGGGTGGGACAAAGCCTGGTTGAATGGGAGATAGATCGATCCCGACAACGGCGGCAGACGGGTGCTCGTCTGCGAATTCGCTGACAGAGTCAATATGCGGATGCGTTGGACAGTTTATCACCAGACTCACATAGCCCATACGCCAGTCCCGCAGCCTACATCGAGTACGTTATGCAGGGCCGTTTAGTACAACGGCAGGTGGCTCAGAGGGGAGGGAGGCTTACTTGCGGGTACTTGCCGATGGGGGCCACGTGCAGCTTCCCGTCGAGGACGACTCGATACAGCTCGTGCCTTGGTTTATCAGAAGACGAATTTGGATATTGGGCGCAGGCAGCTTACATCAAGTCTTCGGCCTCTTGCTGTTGTTCGTCGTTAGGGGCCCTGTCTCGAAGTCAGCGGGCGTGATCTCAGCAAAAGGATCTCGCCCAACGGCGCACCAGTAGGAGCCATCTTTGTAGGCATGGTAACGGCGCGAGTTTTCCCACTTGTAGTGCAGGATGGAGGACCTCAGCGACATGCCATCACTCGTGGCCTCTCTTTAGCGGCACGGTTAGCCTGTGTTAGCTGGGGGGGGGAGATACTGGTCTCACGATTCGGCATAGGCAGAGTCGGCATCGTTGGGATCCGAGTCCTATAGATGTAAACATTTGAAGACGTTGGACTGGACTGCATCGCAGGCGGCAGTGACGCACAACTTCAATAGTATTGGTCGGCGGCTGCCCAGGCGGTGCTTGATCCATCGACGAGCGGCGGCTTCTTGGCGACAGGCCAGTGGGAGGAGACCCAGCCGAGGACATCTGAGGGCCGCTCACAGGGAGGCGCAGGCGTGCCAGGCTGCCGGTACCGAACTTGGAAGGACGAGCAGCAGCAGGCAGCGAATGTATTACAAAGAGCGAGGGAGCGAGAGGAGGGTCTGATCGGATCGAGGAGGTGATGGCACAAGAGCGGGGAAGCGGGAAATCAGGTGGTGGTGTCGGGGGTGAAAATATGTCGCCTGCTTGCATGAAGCGAGCAGGGGGTCGCAGCCACTGAAGCGCCCCGCATTTCCAGGGAGACGAGCCCGGGCGCCTTCCGCTTATGTGCAACCCGGAGCGCAACAACTAACCAACCACGGACAGCTATGTAACCGTGCCTAGATCGACAATTGGCACGGATCATTTCAATGGACAATAGAATAATTGCATGAGAGGCTTTGGAAGGTGCGGTGAGCATTGTTGCCAGGTCAGCTTGTAGTTGTACGGACCATGGAGTACCTCGGATGCCCCGGACGAGCCCCTCTGCCGCATGGACCTTTGAGTGTCATGATGCCTCCCACGGCTCCTCGGGAATCTTGAAAGAATCTTGGGCCTTGGCGAATATCCAAACGGGTCGTCTCCCCTTGAATAATGGTCGAAGAGTAGTTAGAAGCAATACCCGGAATAGCCTCACATTAGATCTAGAGCCAGGATTTTACCAAGTGCCACAATGTGGATAAGGGAGTGGTGCACCGCGTTGGTGGTTTCCACGTTAAACTAGGTACAGATATATGATAATGTGCTGCAAACCCGAGGCCCTCATTCTCTGTCTGGGTAGTTGGACTCCATATTAAACGCCATGCAACGGGGCTAGCAGAAGAGAACCAGCACGCGAGAGTATCCATCTCCTACCCTATGCACAACGTGTACCTATACTCTCCGTGTCACCATTTGCGCGTTAAGGCGATCGGTGGGACTTGCCGGAAGACGTTAAATATGTATATACTACTACTACTCTCCGTGTCACTGTCAGTTTTCCGATTGGCCAGATTCCGGGCCTTCCACCTGCCAATTCGTCGACGACATGTGTTGATAGATATGCTAGCCTTCTCACCTTGCTAGCATAGCAACAGTACGCCCCTCACTTGCTAACCTGGCAACAGAATCATCCATGTGTAGTCTAGGCCCAATGAGCGCATACCGGTGTGTTAGGAATGTATGGCTGCTCATGAGAGATATATAAGGAAATATTAAACAACGGCCTTGGTCTGGCCTCGTTGCGCAGCTTCGGCTTGCCCGTCGCACGTCGTTCCTTTATACGAGAACAAGTCGCGAAAGTCTTATTCGCAAAATAGGTAACTGAAAAACTAACGAAACCTTCTACCTTAAGTAGCTAGGTAGACAGGATCGATCAACTTATTCCAGACTCGACTATAAAATCCCTTTAGTGCTATGCCTGGGAAGTCATCACTTGCCTCTAAGGTTTCGCGATACTAAAGTAAATTATAACTATCGCTTCTAATTCGCTCCTAAGTATAAATTCAGGAAATCTATAATATCTACGGGATTCTTTATCCCTATCATAACGATTTATCACCTATAGAACTTAGTAGTGAGTCAAAAGCCAGGGGTCGGCAAAGCTGGAAATCTCCTACGTAGCCCTTCTACTACTCTAGTTATAGTATATCCCTTATTTCCCCCGCATTTATATTAAATTTAGCTACTCTTCTTAAGTATATCCTATAATTATACTTAGAATTAAATATATATAATAATATATAGAGACTATTATTATATTTAAAGATATTATATTATTAATAAGAGTTTAATAATTCACTAAGATATTATATTCTAGCTACCTAGCTTATATTCCCTTATTATACCTCCTTAGTTATAATTAAAACCTTTC
>JABFEX010000924.1:0-10882 GCA_013623515.1 Fusarium illudens | reverse complement strand
AAAAAAGATAATAGAGAGAGATAGCTATTTAGACTAGAATTAATAATAGGGGTTTACTAAAGGGATAAAATAATTAGGCTAGTATTAATAATAGAGATTATTAATAGAATCAAGGGTTAGAAAAGTTAGTTACTTATAAGAAAAGATATATTATATATAGTTTATAATAAATCTAAATATAGGGTTAGAAGGCCTTAATTATATTAAACTAGGTAGTTACTATCTTTAATAGCAAGTTATAGCCCTTTATAAATGCTTATTACTTACTTTCCTCTGGCAACTAATAATTCACCTCTGGGCATAGCTAGATATAATTACTAACTTTAAATGCTGAACCCACTAGTTCAATTGGTAATAGTTCCAGCATATGCCAGTAAGAAAAGCCGCAGGTCGCAGATTTACTACTGCCCTTTGGGTTGAAAAAGAGCGCAGCCAACACGCCTCAGGTAAGATTAATCAGGCTGTGTTCCAAGACATTTCATGGGGCTCATCTTCAACCCCTGCAGAAGCTACGGCGGCATCTTGGAAGCACTGGATGACCTAGGCCACGTATATAGTAAATCCGACTTGGAGGCACGTACAAGCCACAGTACGCTCCTTTCCAGGGTAGATGAAGTCTTGCAGCAAAACGAAGCCCTTGCACAGCGTCTACAGCGCCTCGAAGGCAACATCATGTCCGATATCCGGTCAATCAAATTCTTTGATGGAGCATCCTCCATCGTGTCGCGTCGGATGTCCTTTCTCAGTGCGAGGAGTGTCGATTCTTCCTCATCCCAATCTCAGAGGAGACATTCCATCATCGTTTCCAATCCCTCAATCGTCGCTAGGAATGATTTTGAACTTGCTCTGGAGAGGTCCAGGGTGTATAATCGAACCGAATTGAGGGAATCTGACATCTCGTTCACATCGTCGACAGCACCGAGTGATGCTTGGAGTATGCTCTCGGGCTTGAGTTTGAACGACATATCGATTATATCGGCCTTTCGACTTCCAATCACCCTCGATGACATTGAACTCCTGGCGCCTGGCTCAACCTTTTCTATCCTTCTTACTGAGCAGCTGACCATTATTGAAACAGTATCCAACACTGTGGAAGAGGGGCCTAGAAGAGAAGATGCCCAAACACCAACTCAAGCGGTGCCCAGGCCGATAATGAGGCCATACGCTGAACATGGTAGAGGCTCGACGAGACTAGTGGCTTCCGCTCTGAGAGGCTACCACGCCAGAAGGGCCATAAAGTGAATATTGAAAATCTTTTATATCAATGTACTGGCTAACAATCATTGGAGAATTGTGGTTATCGGGGACACTAATGCTATGAAGAACAAATTGCTTCAAACGTATGCATATCCGAAAGGTGCCACATCCCGCCAATACACCCCAAAGACGTTTGAGAATTTCGTTGTTGAAGTCAAGTATGTGCTCCAACTTGGCTAGAGCCTACCCCATGCCAAACGCTGTTGCTTACTGATACCGAAAAGGGTCAACAATCACTTGACACGTGTGGCTCTCTATGATACCACCGGCCAAGAGAATTACATGCGTCTTCGAGCTCTGAACTATCAATCGACCAGCATCTTCCTCGTCCTCTCACGGAAGATGATGGGTGATGACCTGCAAGAGGTCGAGGAGAAATGGATCCCCGAGATCGTTCAGCATTGTCCCAGAACTCGTTACCTCATCGTAGGGACTTACAGAAGCAAACCTGGAGCAGAAGCCCTGCCTGATAACTCCATCGTAGGAAGACGGGTAGCAGAAAGGGCAGGCGCCGCTGGGTACACCGAATGTGATGTGGAAGACACAGGAAGTGTGAGAGCGATATTTGGCCAGGTGAGGACAGAGAGCCGCTTGAGGAGTAAATGACTAACTGGAAGTAGGACATTGCGAAAGCCCTGGGGCTTGACAAGGCGTCCGGCAGACTGAGAGATTCATTGTTACGCCGGTCAATGAAGCCCTTGATTGAAACGGAACCGCTTGATGAGTCATGAGCAAAAGCAGGGAAGATGTACGATAGATCTGAGAGTTTAACATTGCCGAGGGTTGTGGGTCACTTTTGTTTCTGTGATAGATGGCTTTGGAAGAGGATGGACACACATACTGGTGGGCTTGGAACATCAGAGCCAACTTCATACATATTTCTGATCGTTCACAGGACAGTATCACGAGAACATTCAAGTATAGGTAGTATCGGGATTGTCAGAAAAGTCTTCAAGCCTTGATCCAAGCAGACACTCTCATCATGGCAGCCAATCTTCCTCCCCCCTCAGTCATCGCTTATCCAATGACAATATCAAGCTCAAGGTCGTTACCCTGAGAAACCTTGTACTGGGTACGAATGGTCCTGCGGTCAATGTTGAGGATGGACTGCTCAGTCCGCTGAGACTCCCTGGAGCGAGTCCTGTCCGAGGCGTTGCCGTAGTACTCGGGCAGGGCCTTGACGCAGGTGACGTCGTCGGCGAGGCCGGTGACGGTGTCGACCCAGGGCTTGTAGTTGTGGACACCCATGGCGATGAAGAAGGCCTCCTTGCCCTGCTCCGTCTTGAAGCGGAGCATGCCCGAGGTGCCGCTGTCGCCCATGGTCAGGGTCAGGAGGCCGTCGTGCTCGCTCCAGGTGGCGCCCTTGGCGTAGTGCCAGCAGCCCTTCTCGACGACGTGGAAGAAGGCGTTGGTGTTGGTCTGGTAGACGCGGACCTTGATAGTGTAGACCATTCTGTGCAAGTGTTAATGAGGGGTTTCGGGGGAGGTATTGGAGGACAAACTTGAATGTGGTACTTGGTTGGTTGGTAGTAGAGAAGTGGTTGTAGCTGTGAAGGAGGCAGTGGAGTTGCTTGTGGTGATCTGAAGAAGACAGAGAACTGTTGAGGAATCACCTCCCTTTATACTTGTAGAGAGACGGCTTTCGGTGTCGTTAAACTCATCCCGATGTTCCGAGATGCGAATACGGAGATGGTAAGACGCGTCAGCAACGAGGAGACAGTCAAGCATGTCTCATCACCATAACCACTGACGACAATTCACATGCGTGGTCTGTGTACCTGACCTCATGAGTCATTGGCTTCAAGACCATGCATCAAGGGCCGCGGTCAATGTCCTGAAATGCAATGCAACATCGGGGTCTTTTGTCTGAGGTGGCCTTGTATGCTAAGCCGCACTGTTATGTTGATAATGCGTTCAAAGAGGGGTTAAACCTCGCATACTATCGCTACTGGCAAGGGGTTTGGAGCCCTTTCCGGACTTGTGATGTTCCCACGAAACTTGTCCAAGTTCTGCAGAACTCGATCTTACCGGATCATGTTCTAGGGTAGAGCAGCTGCATGGATTGATTCAGTCCGTGTGAGACATGTCAATACGGGCCGCGACACCTTGGGAGCTGAACCGCACCTGGTCGTGCGGGGTTTGACCTGCGGATAATGCCCGATGTTGGAATGATTAGTCTTGGTCAAGGCCCAGCTTTGCATGACTCCCCGGGTGCACGTCTTGAGCTGAGTCCCCCAATATATGACTCCTAAACCGCTCCTGGATGCAATTCCCCTGTGTACCTCGCTTCATAAATGACTCCATGGGGCCGATTATTGTAGGTGCCAGAGTCTGGCTGGCTGAGAGACTCAATTGGTCTTCCAATTGAGGGGTAACGTAAATAATATCGCTAAAAAGCTGCTGTCCAGGCTCTTTGAACATTGCGGGCAAGACATACATATTTCAGCTCGCCACAAGTTCTCAGCTTGGTTAGACACAAGAAGTTGTGCCACCTGCGAACCAATAAGCACCCCACAAGGAACCGTCAAGGGTCTTGTATTGATGAGACAGCTTGACACGCACTGCGCCAGGTCAACATTCTGCTGAGGGGTAACGCTTGTTAAAAGACAGGAAATATTGCATCGTCAGATTAGCCAGAGACCAGCCTCTGCATACCGGTAGTCAGCCCGTAAGTTCCGGCCCCTGTGCGTGTCGAGATTCGATGGCATGATTGGAGTGCCTAAAACATGGTTACGATGCGGGGCGTCCTTCGACAATTCAGCTTCTCTTGTGCAGAAGATCAGCAAGGAATAGCCTAGAAATCTAGACAATGGGCTGAGGTGTGTCTGGTTCATGTCTGACTCCACCCCAACTCCCCGACTGCCGAAGCTACTGCCAGGGTCTGCATGCGACGGCGGGTCATTCTTCTAAGACAAGTTGGGTACTGCAGAAGACTGAGACGAAGGTCAAGGATACAACCAAGGGCTGAAATGGGCCTGATGTGTGCGTGTTCTGATGATCCCTCGCTAAACGCTGGACTGGCCAAGGGAAGAGTTGGCACCCGGCTCTGCTCAAGGGGATGGGGCTGGTGTTAAGTGTTGCGGGAATACTACGTGCGGGGACTCATATCTCAGGTAAAGGCCACCAGGCACGAGGAATTTTGGAACATGAGAGCATACCATCATCCCTCAGGTGGGACCAATATTCTGGCCATGGCAGCAGGCCCTGGATCGTATTCTCCTTTCAAGCAGAAACGAAGATATTATTCTTGTCAGAATAAGGGTTCCTAACATGAAAAGCCTAGGTATTTTGTCATTCTCTTCAATGCCTGGTGAGAGGATGATGCTTTTGCCGTTGTATTCGAAGTCAATGTCGGCCTTTTGGTCGGACTCGGCATATTCTCCGGCATTGATACTTTCGACAATGAACTCGGAAAATTCCAGGAAGGGCAGTTCGCCGTTCATAGCTTCGATGGGATGGCCAAGACAACGGGTCCAAAGGGATGATGCAATCGCCAAGTGGAAAATGTCGGTGGCACTTAAGACAAGGCTAAATTTAGCCAGCACCTGTTGCGGTTGGTTTTCAGCTACCCACTTGCAGACAAATGCGCCAGGCTCATCAGCACCAATTGAGTCCAAATTGCACTTTTTCTTACGGGACAGTTGGACATTATCTTGAGGCGAGTTCCGACTATTCGGACGAGTTCAAATGGCGGGATACAATGATTGACAATCTTTGGTAGATTACTTTTTGTGCCAATTTGTCTCTCTTTGGCTACTCTGTAACTGAGCGGTTTGAGATATCAGAGCCATTCATCATCCCGGTCATTCTTGTCGACTGTCGAATGAACCATAGCATTGAGCCTCCTATCAACTGCTCGGTCAAACATAAAGATAGCCCTGGACAGATCTCCTTGAGTCGTTGTCGTTGTTATGACGCTGAAGTATACCATACATACTAGGCATTTCCCTGTTTCGCGCTATCACCGGCCTTTCAGGGTGTTGTTGGACTCGGAACTGACCAAACCAAGCCATGAGCCAACGCAGGGCCATGTAACCGCTGGAAGTGGCGGCATCGAAGAAGGAGGAGAAACCAGACCTTAACCAGTGCAACCCCCCATTGTCAATCTCCAGCGGCCCTGAACGCGGTGACGTGGAAGGAGCACCGTCTATCGTGTCCCTGCCCCCAGATTACGCTGAAGCTGTTGGGGAAGGGAGCAATGATAGATACCTATGGTGACAACGTAACCAGCCCCAGGTACAACTTCCCAGACTCGTAATACTCTAGGACCCAGGTTCTGGATGGATGATGACGTTGAGTTCAGTCTTGCTGGCATCACATGAAGACAGTTGATAACACTGCGGAAATTATTTTTGCTGGTGTGTTCGTGTGAAGAGGGACAAACGGTGTCCATTCGGAGCGAGAATCAGAGCAAAAGTGGCGCATTTACATGTTAGAGAAATCACCGAGGCTCCGGGATTCAAACTTGATCGTCTTTTATTGGGTATCGGGAACTCGCTCGCCATGACTTGAGAAAGTAGTTACAGATAGTTATACATAACTGAAGGTTACGAGTGCTCTCACACCTCACTGGATTGTAGGTTTGGAGGGCCTTGGCGAGGGCAACCGCTTCTTGGCAAACCACCAAGTCAGAAGCCCAGTAGCAGCCATCAAGAAGGGCACGCCAAGGCCTACTCCAATGCCGACGCCCAGCTTCCACCTGTTCGCCTCCCTTTGCTTTCCAATTTCGTACTGTGCCTCGGCAGCCGCAGTGGCCCATCCGTTTTGCACCGAGAACTGCGAGCTTGTGTCCTGCCAGCCTTGACGGGCATCGCCCTTTTCTGGCTGTCTGATGATGATGACGTTGACCATGCCGGTTGCGAGGCTGCGGACCTCGGTCTCGGTGAGGTTGAGCTTGGGGGAGGATGCCATCTCGGCGAATATGTCGTAGGGTTTGAAGACGTAGTGGCTGTCCGTCGTGTCTTTGCAAGGTCAGCATCCATACTGATATTCCAAGGTAAGCCAGGGGCCAGAGGCTACTTACTGACGACCCAAGAAAGCAGTCTTCCTCCATAATCAGGCTCAGTCTTGTCGGCGAGAAAACGCCACTCAATAGACACCGGGCTATCCGAGTCGGCGTGGATCCAGGTGATGTTGTACTCGGCGGTGCCAAGGAGCACGCCGTACCCGGTGCTACGATCGTCGAGATCGCTGTGTATGGAAAGGATGTTGTCGGGGAAATCACAGGGACTTGAGTCGCACCAGCGGAATGATGTGAGGCAGAGTCTGTTGTCGCAGTTGCGGTCTGCTAAGGCGCTGGCAAGGAAGAGCCATATTGCCGCAAAGGCAAGCGGCAGGTTGTGAATCATTATGCTGCGGTGAATTTTGTTGGAATTATTTTTTGCAAGTTGCTGAAGAATAAAGTAGTGTAAAAATGTTTCTCCCGCCAACGGCTTCTACTGGGGCCACAACGTTTTATATCCACCCTCTGGAAGGATTCTTGGCAGTATCATGTTTAATGCCAAGTTGAAACACGGTACGGAGTACACGATGGAGGATCCCTCAGAGCGCTGGGGGGGTTCGTGTTGGTTCAAGATTAGCAGCTAGTTGAGACAGCCACGGGCCAAGACACAGCACTCAATGCACAAAGGGCCCTCGCACAGCTTGCCGCAAAGGCGCAGGTGGCGCAGGGGGTCAAGTGTTGTTCTTGGGCGAGTTATCGAGAAAAAAGTTGTCTGTTGGTTCAACCCCTGTAAATGCCAAGGGTCGACGTCAGAGCTGCCAGGGCATCCCTGGGGGAGGATGTCATTGGGGCAGTGGTAGACTCAGCCAACAAGCATCAGATGATTGAGCGTTTATAACAAGCAGTGATGAAACAAGGGGGATATGAGTGTCGATGCAATGGGAGATAGCTCCACTTAATAAGGGTGACGGGGGGGACAAGCAAAGTTCTTATATCGCAACCAGGTAGGCAAAGACACGATAAATGAAAGAGTATTCGTGATGCCGTCTTGTCGATAAGACCAGGTAGACTTGAGTACGGGGCAAACTCGAGCAAGGAAGCAGGGCAGAGCCATAATTACGAACTGGTGACTGAGGTCGGCTGACCTTGCATAGCCTCTTATGCAGAGCGCTCCTCCAATAACTCTCTTGGCGGAGCTGTCATTTAAATGGGCCATTCTGAAACTTGACGCCCGTGGGCTAAGCCAACACGTTGGGCACTGCCGATGCTTCTATAGAGGGATCGGTAACGTGCAGGGATCTACGTTGTGCTTAGCCTCCGAAACAACACAAGAACCTTGTTCTTTCATATCTATTCATGGCAAGTCGTGATCGACTTTGGGTCGGGACATCCGATATCAATTAAGCGGGTTTCGCTTGCCAAGCTATCCGTGATGAGATACATGGCCCCGTTGCTATTGATCAAGAGAGGTCTTATATCATGGAGGTAGATTGGCTATAGTAGGTAGGCATCGAGGTTAATATCGCTCGGTTGTGGTAGAAGTAGCTGGTTCTTAAGTGGATTATGAAAAGTCATTTTGTCTTCACTCCTTATCAAATAGGTATCCTGCCTAGATTATCCTCATGTATACTATATCAGAGACTCGCTTTATGTGATGAAATGCTGCATCGTGATATCCTTGAATTAAATGGCAGGTCCATAAATATTTACCATGTTCAACGGCTTCCTCGCAACCCAGAGTCTCGCTTCTCTCCCGTCACTGCTTCCTCTGTCCAGGTAGCTGTCCAGGCTGCACAGGTACAAGGCTGACTTCATCACTCTCACTATATCGCACACCGTAAGTCTTGTGGAAAATGATCCCAGGGGCTTCCGCGTTACGTTCCTCGTCAGAGGGCGGTCGATCGGCGCTGACGGTCGCAACTGTCTGGATTCCCATTCTGCTAGCCATAGGCTGAGGGCTGTTGCTCTGCTCGTAGTATCGACTGCCTCTGCTGCGTTGCGTCGACGAGGCGGACAGGATAGGAAAGACGCTCACGAGCACGACACGTATCGTGGGGAGACAGGCGCACATGATGCCAACAGTGGTCTCGATGGTGGACCAGGCAGAAACGTTGTATAGCTCCCATGTCTTGTTCATGGACTTTCCGAAATTGACCAAGGCTTGGAAACGGAGAATGCTCACGACGGTTACGCTGGGTAGTAAATCAGTAGCCATCTTCTTTACAGCGATAGGAGTGGAAGGCGAGGGACAAATGACTTACAAGGTACCGACAATGAACATGAGAGCCACACCAACTTTCTTCTTCCAATGAAGCTGCAGGCTTCGTAGCTGCCACAGAGGCACCGCGAGCATCCACAAGTCTAGGGCGACACTGACACTCGCGTGGGACCAGAGAACAGCATTCGTGTCGTTGCATCTGCCCTTGTGAAGTCCATCCCACTGGTTCCAAAAATACGAGATGGGCTCGCAAGAAAAGGTGCCCACAAAGAGGAAGGCTATACCCCATGCAGACGTGAAGATGAAGGTGCCCCAGAGAAGACGCTGGGTTTCGCGTATCGGGAAGATCCGTATGTAGAAGCTGATGATGGCCAGTTTCACCAACGCAGCCTGTGTGACGTATAACAAGCCCAGAATGTAGCAGAGCCGAGTGATTGTCGTGATATGAACAGGGCTAAGGGTCCAGATATCTTGACCCAGGCCATTGGCCGTGGTGCCGTAGACTGTGATGACGGCGGCAGGGATAAAGGAGATCATGGCTGCCAGTACCAGCCAGTCGTCTAGATCGAGGCTAATAGTCGACACCGTCATCTTGTAACCGAACCGAATCGCGACAAAGACTCCTGCTACTATGGCGAGGGTGGTGGAGAGATTGACAAACTGTTGCGAGCGGTCACGTATTGGGGCACCACAATCTGCCAGGCTTGAGTTCTTGGCCGCTGGAGGAACTGCCATCAGCAAAGATCGATTGGTTAACTAGGCGAAGGGATTTGGTAGGATACGCACCCAGTGCTTCGGGTATTGTACAGCTTGCAGAGACGCAGCTGGTGACATTCTGCTGAAACCCTTGGTCTGTACAAAGACATGTCTGGTTGCTAGGGGCACAAAAGCCCCCTTGAAGAGCGCTGACCATGCATTCCGCCTAGAGGAGTTTGTCAATATCAATGCGAATTACGGGTGAGGGGTGAGTCTTACTGCACAGTCAGGATATTCGGACAAGCTGGGCGAAGAGATGTCTCGTGCGAGCGCTGTTGATACGAAAACAACAAAAAGGAGACATGATCCAAGTATTAGATGGCGCTGGAGGCTCATGACAGTATAGTTCAGGTAAGCATGGGAGAGGTCGAGAAGACCTAAATCGCGATGCTGCGGGGGCCACTGTGACTTTGTATGCAACAATCTGCATGGTTCCAGGTTACCAAGGTTTGACTTACTGTACGTGCTGAAGCTTACTTGCGCCACGGGTCTCGATGCACCGCATCCGATCTTGGGAGGCGTCAAGATGAGTGGCCGCTTGAAGGAGCAATTGGTTCGGGTGCAGCCTTGGCCGCCCCGGAAACGCCACCGTCATGGCTAGTCATTCAGCCTCTGCCATCACTGGCTTGTTAGTGATCCGGGGTAACCACTGATGCCTTTCCTTTGTGCTGCTATACTTTTGAGGGCTCTCTGTTGACTGGCTAACTTGGTTGTAGTACATAGAGTTAAAGCCCGCTGCCTTAGTCAAGCTCTCTTTGACCCCGGTCGATATTCTTCTTGAATATCGCTGGCCTGACTGTTCTCGATCCTATGTAGTTGAAGCTTCCTACGCCGACTATTGTTGCATCTATAACGTCTTGCAGATGAAAGCCGGACTTGTGCAGGAAAGGAGTGCCATGGTGATCATGTATTGGTCTTGTAATCCGGTTCCTCGGCAGGTCCAAGCCACAAGACGAAATGTGCATTCCCGAGAGGGCTACATAGAATGGACGACGGAAAAGTAAGTTTACTGCCGCCGGTCTAACGGTGTCATAGTCTTGGCGGTTGAACTACATGTTTACGTTGGGTGCTTAGACGTTGATACGTTTCCTGAGTATTTAGACAACCTCTATAGTTGGACAACTCTTGTCAGCTCTAATTTATGGGCTTGGGGTTCAATGGTATTATGACTGCCTTTTTGTTACTATGACTAACGTCCTCGTTCCTTGAAGAGAGGAGCGTGTTATTGACAACAAGAATAGCTCGTTACTATGTTAGATTCACCGAGTTTAACTGGGACTAAGAAGAACCCCTGGGGAGTTCCCGACTTATTAAAATCGGCAGCTGCTCTTCGTTATTGCACTCACAGTCAGAATTCCATTTGCATCTAATTAATCGCTGGCCTACGCAAAAGCTGCTGAAGTTACCTTAACCATAAAGCTGCCCAAACCAGTATAGCTATGAAATCCCCTTCTACGGACTTTTCCATCGCGATTTAAATAATCCAACTCGCTGCGTTTTTTACCTTTATTATAGGTTTAAGTTTATATTTTAGCCGGTTTATCTTCGCTCCCTCTACTAGTAATAGACGCGCGTTAAGGCAGCCTAAGATAGATAATAATAACTTATAAGGCGTTTATAGATAGCTTATTAGTTACTAGTTCTCTTATTAACTTAGGGAGCTATAATTAATAGCTATAAAGAGCGTAATTTAAAGTATATATAAAGAG
>JABFEX010000923.1:0-23861 GCA_013623515.1 Fusarium illudens | reverse complement strand
GGCTTGCGCTGTGCGTTTGGGGTGAGCGGGTGCTGGGGGTCTAGTGGACTCGGGGGAGTTCCAGTGGCGCTGGGGATGATGGCATCAACGCGGGGGGGAGGGTGTGGCTAGTCTGCGATGAGTCTAGTCGAGTTTGCACGTATTGGCTGCTTCAAATGAAGGGAGATTGATTAATCGGAGATGATCATCCTGATGATGTACTCCTACGCTGAAAACGTGTCGCCGCCATTCTCGAGATACTCCGTCTCCTCCGCCGTCGGCTCCCTCCCCAGCGCCTTATTCCGATGAGGATACCGTCCAAACCTCTCGATAATCACCTGGTGCTTCTTTTCAAACTCGACATTGATCTTTCCAAACGCCTTGGCCGTCTCGGGATCCGCCTGAGCAACCTCCCTCGCTCTCCTCTCGTACTCGTCCGCGCCGCCGGTACCCTCTAGAAGGCCAAGGATGTCCTGCTGCATGCTGTCATACCCCAGCACGGCCTTTTCGTGGGCTGATGCGTCTTCTGAGTGCATGAGGGGCATGTAGAGCCAGTTTCTGTGGGAGAATTGCCATCGTAGTTCGGGGGCCTTGTTAGGCAGGCCCTCTTCGATGGCTTTTAGTGTGAGTTGCACAGCGAGGGGGTCGAAGAAGGTGAAGCAGATGGCTGCCTCGGCGCCGCGGTAGCAATTGCGCGGGATCTGGTCCAATAAAAGGACTAGGCTCAACCAGTCCAGAGGGTGGCGCGGCTGGGCGACGGCCAGGATGTCTTCCACTGACGTGATTCCCGCGGTCTTGATGGCTTCGAGGATGGGGCTGAATCGTGAACTGTGGCCGTGAGTTAATGGGTTAATTAGTGAGAGGGGAGTGACTAACACGCAGATGTCGTCGAATTCCTTTCCGCCAAAGAACCATCGCCGTTGCTGCTCGGCTCGTGGCATAGCCCGATCGGCCTCACTCGTCAGGTGCTCAAACCAAAAGGCCCGCAGTTCCTCGAGCTTGTCGTGAGTGAGATGGTCTTTGAGGCCGTCAAGGTTTCTCGCAGTTTGAGGGTCCATGTTTGTCGACAATTTCCGAGCCGATGAACTGAATGCTTGTGTCCCGGAAAAGTAACGATGATACACCCTCGCTGGTAACGAGCTCGAGGAGGACAGTTGGGATAGAGCGACCCGATGATCTGAGACCCATTCAGCACTTAGATAGCAGAATAGTATAAAGAACAACCAACATGCTACACGACGTGCTGGGCCACGCGCAGCGGCCGATGCTCTCACCAAGGCCCTCATGACGGAGGTTGTTTGACTGAGTGAGATGAACACTTACCTCAGTTTTCCAGAGGGATGTTTCCGGCCTCAAGACTTTCAAATACAAGTGAACAGAGGGTTTAGAGGTGGGAGACCAAGTCGATTAAAGTAACGAGCTGATGAGTAATGGAGGCAAGCTAATGAATGGTTGGATTTGTCAAGATGCGGTCCGTCTCGGCATGCGCTCGTTGCCCGACTTCCGAGCGGATCCACTCTCTCCTCCGGATCCTCGGGCGTCCGAGGTTGGTTCCGGCCGTCTTGATTGTCTGATTGGGTCATCTGAAGCCAGTATGAGGAGCTAGGAACATGAGTCTATTCGATAACTAACATGTCTTGACCAGCGCGCATCTCGATTTCGGTGTTGTATGGCATTAGCAATTGCCCGGGATCTGGTCGAGCGACTGGGATGATATGCCCTATTGCGGGTAGCGGCAGCACCCTGGCTGACACACACCCCCCTGTCACTCACCTCTTCACAGCGTGGTTTTATCCCTCACTCCAAGGCAGCCTCTTATTAGCATTCTATCAGCAAACAAGTATCGTTTTAAACTCCAGAACCATCAGATGGCGCCGAAACAGTACGAGTACCAACCCCTTAAAGATCCGAGTCGAGATATCCGCTTGCTGGAGCTTCAGCCGGGACAGTTTAGCGACAATGTTCACGTCAAGATCCGCCACGTCTCACTACCACCACCACCACCCTTTGACCATCATGAGGAGGTAGCGGTGAAGCCTTACTTGAAGAGAAGGGCCTTTATTGATTTGATGGAAACTCCGCCGCCGAATGTCCGTGCCTTGTGTGTGCGAGAAAACAGGCAATACTGAGACGTATAAGAAGATGCCTGAGGATCCTAGACTTGAGCCTCCGGATGGCTTTGAGAGGGTCTGGGAGGTGGACGATGGGCATCTTGAAGGGGAAGATCCGATACATTTTGACTTTTTCAGGCGCAAGAGTGATGGGCAGGTTTTTAACTATGATCCGAGATTGGAACGAGGTAGGCTCGAGGCAAGGGGAGTTGAGATAACCTCGTTTGAGTTAGTCTAGAGTCTGAATTACTTGCTTGAATCATCCTATGTATGCCCTGGCATATTTTACTTTCATCTCTCCAGCCCGCCATCTCGACACTCGGGCCTCCTATCTTCCATCTTTGTCTGTAGACTATGGTGCTTGTGGAAGGCTTGGAAAAGAAGACGTTTTGATTGCCTGATTGGGTCATCTGAAGCCGGTGTGAGGATCGCGGGTACTGAGTTTATTATTTGATGGCCAACGTGTCTTGACTAGCGCGCATTTCGATCTTGGTCTCGTACGGTATTAGGTTTGTCAAGGTGGCCTCTCCTGTTGGAGAAAAAGTCAACAACTTGGAAGGGCCATGATAGTATCGGCTCAACATTTCATGGTCTGATACGTAGTAGTTGGACTGAAGCTCATCACTTATCGGCCCTACCCAAACAACAACTTTGATCCCCCTCGTCTTCATGACACGGTGGACTCATCAAGTTTAGAAGTCAATGACATGCACTCGGTGAGAAAACAAAATTGTGGCAAGTGAATTCGCTGTCCTCGTTCCTAAGCTCTGTGCCATTCGACTCAAAGGCCACGATGAAAACAGTCCCGTCCTGATTTGTGAGCTTTACCGCTTCCTCACTTGTTGTTGCTGCGTGCCACGTGCCTTTCAACTGCATCTCAACCTTTGCCGCGCCCAACATCCTCACCCATCCTCCCTCCCCTCCTTCAGCGTAGACTCCTCGGCAAGTAGAACGACGGCGTTGGGTATGGTTCATGTCGAGGATGATTTCGATATACGTCTCGGGTACCCAGAATTTGGTGGTAGAGGTCGGGTTCCAGATATTCACCCTATCGAGGTTGTCAGGGGAAGGCGTCGGGGATCCAGTGAGATGCTTGCGCTCAAGCTCCTCAATCGTAGGGGTTGTTTTTTGCCCAGATCTGACCATCACTTACACTCCTTTACAGGGAACCAGCCAGGAGGTTTTGGTATGCCATCTAGATTGCTTGCACTCGGCCCTGATGGAAGGCGGTTTCTTATATCGTCGCGCTTCATCTCAGGCACGTCGGGCTTCTTCTCAGGCGCGACGTCGCTGTCCTGCCCTGTCTTGCTTGCTGAGGGGGAAACTCCTCCGCCGACGTCGACTTGGCGTTTTGCCCATCTTCCGGGGCCGTCTGAACCCCAGGATTGTATGCGCTTGAGCCATGATCCCTCTGGTGGTTGCATTGGCCGCGCCGAGGCATGGGATTCGAGTAGCCCGACGACGAGGAGCAGCAGAAATAGCAGTCGGACTCCGGATGGACGAGCCATGGTTGTTTGGTGATGGTAGGATTGTTGGTAGGATTGTTGGTGTTTTGGGAGTGAAGTGTGCTCGGGAAGAGTGAAGATGGAGGAGTTGCTGCTGGCGAGGAGACTGCGGCGACTATTTAAGTCTGGGACAACAGGGCCGAAATGTTTTGGGCAAGCAACTTGATGACGCATGAGAGGCATCAAGGTTTTGTTGGGGCTTTTAAACTCGACGGATACGTGTCAGAATTCTTTATACCAAGTCACCGTACTGTTATTCTATTGTGTTGTTGGAGCTGTTACTTGCGTACCAGGTAGGCTTCCTCGCCGAGATCAATGATCTCGACATCTGCATCCTGACCTGATGACTATTCAAGCGTAATGGGTTCTTTTTATTAAGAGTATGAATAATAAGATAGAGTCTTGGAATTTAAATGATTACATCTACAATCGGGTTAAGTATGGTGTAGTTGACTGAACGTCGAGAGAAGTGTCCTCAATTAACAGCCGTTTGAACACCATTTGACATTGAGACAAACCGCACAATGACAATGGCAACGATGATGCCTAAAGTATCCCCGCAGCCCTTCAACATGAAGCTTGATTCTCCTCTTTAAATGAGGAAGCTTAGTAAAAGCCTCTGATCCTCTGGATAAGCGACCCTTTCTTGCGCATCCAGGCCGCTTCCACCAACACATCACCACCAGCCGACTCTCATCTCTCAGCTGATGACATGTGGCTACTACTCCAGCTCTTTCAGGTCATAACATGGCTCATCGCCGCTTCCAACGCATACGACTTTGAGGATCAATCCTCGATGCCGTTTCGGACGTGGGCATACATCACCGACCGTCACAATACCTGCGGACAAGATGGGTTGGCAGGCGACTACTCGGGTTACATGACAGTCAAAGGCAGAGGAAAGGGTAAGCTACAAGCAGCTTTCGTTGTGATGGAAACAATGCTGACGTGTCCCAGACAAGGAAGAAGCAAACGTGTTCTTCTGGTTCTTTGAAGCTCGTCGCAAACCACAGCAAGCGCCCTTGATCGTCTACCTCAACGGCGGACCAGGTCTGTCGTCCATCTACCGAGTCTTTGACGGCAGCGGCCCTTGCAAGTTCACCTACAACAACACCCCGGGGCCTAACCCTCACAGCCTCAACGAGTACGCCAACATCCTCTACGTCGACCAGCCGGTTGGCACGGGCTTCACCTTTGGCGGCGCCGACCTCAGCGCCGACCGGCAGGCTGCAAAGTACCTGTACGACTTTGTGCAGCAGTTCGTCTCCGAGTTTCCCCAGTACCGCGAGAGCGAGCTTGGTATCTGGACGTCTGACTGGGGCGCCACCGCTGGGCTCTCCCTCGCTGTTGAGATACTCGACCAGAACGTCCGTCTCATCGGGAGGAAAACCGGTCTGAACGGCGAGGTCCCGCTGGATCTCACCATGATGGGCATGGAGAGTCCCAAGATCGATCCTCCCATACAGCTCGAGTCCATGTACACGTACATGGCAAATAACCCATGGATCTTTATCCAACAGTCCCAGGCTGGCGAGCAGGGGCTCTTGAAGTTTATGCAATCGATCGAGGGTGATCTAGTGGCGTGCTCAAAGGGGGAAAAGGAGGAATGCGCTGCAGAATTGAACAGCTACGTGAAAGCCATCCGCCGCGTGACGACCCCCGAGGGCTTGCGGACCGAGTTTGACCTCTGGGATGTCCGAGACGCCCGGTACGGATCTGACTGGAGTCGCAACGCCATGATGAGCGGGACGCCGGCGGCGAAATGGCTGAATGATGCTCAGACACAGGATCATCTCGGAGTGACGGGTGGAAGACTGGATCGCGGACCGGTCAAGTTTGAGCCATGGAATACAGAAGTGTCGAAGGGCTTTGCGGATCGACAAGAGAGTGAGTGCGGAGTTGCTTGCATTGTAGTGAAGCTAACATGAGGCAGTCATTAGATCCTCGAGGAAGAAGCTCAAGCAAGTCATTCGTTCAGGGATAAGAACCATGATCGTCGGCGGTGATGCCGGCAAGTTCACACCAAACCCTCTTCCTCGCGTGTTAAACGCTGACATTCTTTTTAAACAGACTTGATCACGAATTACCTCGGCCTCTATACAATCTCACAAAACGTCACTGTGGGAAACAATCACACCTTGGCGACCAAGCCGCTGGTGTGGCACTCTGCCGCCTTCCACAAGGGGCGCAAGTACCGTCGGATGGAGACGATCGGCGAGTACGCAAAGGAAAAAGGCTTGACCTTTGTCATCGTGAAAGCCGCCGGGCATATAATAGCAGAGAGTAGTAAGTATCCTCTGAGGGGAGGCCTGTTCGATTTGCCCCTTGCTGACATGAGCAGAACCGTTGACGCTGGTCAAGCTGTTTTGGTCTCTTATTAGTAAACAGTCGGTGGAGATCCCGATGGTGCCCTGGAGAGAAGACCAAGAGAGCTGAGGTTTCGGTGGGTGAAGGGCAGCGAAGTTGTTGATGTATGTGTGCCAGGCCATCGATCGAGTCAAATATGTACCGAGTGACGATACTCTGTGCTTCAACTGTAGATGCAGATTTTTCTCCCGTCAAGCGAAATTCCCCAAGGCGACTTGGCATCGAAAGGAACGAACCCCTGCAGGTTTCAGCTCTGCGGAAACATGCCATGTTATTCCAGTAGGTGGCAAGGTATCGGACGAGGTGCGGATGACTTTCTCAGGGGGACACCCTTGCGGGAAAAGAGATCTTCAGGAGCAACGTCGTCTTTTTTAAAAAAGAGAGGGAAGGGAGGCAAAGGAAAAGAAAATTGGGGGAAGAGGGGTTTCTCCAACAAAAGGAACCCCAATCTCCAAACGGAGAGGCAGGGATTAAAGTGAAGATGGGTGAGCTCTGTCGGACCCTGACCCCTCCTCCAGGGCGAGCCAGGCACCCACGCAGATCGAGGCTTGAGGTTGACACATGAGCAATTCAACCCCCTTAATGAGTACGATGGCTGCGGATGGTACGGCAAGACGATCAGAATAGCATCCATATTTTAGGTTTCTCTCCTAAACGCGAGAATGAGCCACCGCATAGACTAACTTAGTGGGCATTGAGCCCTGCAAATTATCGCCGTCTACCTCAAGGTGGCGAAACCTACTTCTTGAAGCCCTTAACGGACAAGGGGCTCACCGTCCTTGATCTTCCTCGCACCGTACTTCTCGAGGCGGATAGCTTGAATGGCAATGAAGCCTGACGTGTCCTGGGGCGTCCAGTTCATGTCCAGCGAGTCCATGCTGCTCTCATCGGCAGAGTAGAGGTTGGAGGTCTCGCTGGAACGTCCGACGACGTACGCGCACCCCTTGTAGGCGACAAGGCTCACCTTGCCCTCGACTTGACGCTGTGAGAACTTGATGGCATGCTCAACAAGCTCCCGCTCAGGGCTGAAGTACATGCCTATTTTAAGAGTCAGCATGTTCAATTCAGCTCAGCGGCTAGACGTGAGCGTGGACGAAGGAGGGTGACTGACCGTTGTAGAGGGCGGCTGTCCAGTCTTGAGAAAGACGGTCGCGGATGGATCGAACCTTGGAGTCGAGGACCATTCCTTCAAGGTCGATATGCGCCTGCCGAAGCAGAGTAAGTCCTGGGGTGTCTGAAGACGATGTTAATGTTGTTTTCCGGTCACTGAACCAAATCTCGCTACATACCGTAACAGCCCCTACTCTTCAGGCCTGAGAGTCGTTAGCGGATAACACAACACAGCTGACAGCCAGCGATGAATTTCCTGGCGAGCGCGAACTCACCGATAAACCTGGACTCGACAATGTCAACACGTCCGATGCCTAATAATTGGTCAGCAGAGAGTCAAGTCAATAGCGTTCAGGGTCTGAATCCTCACCGTTGACCCGGCCGATCTCATTGGCTTCCTTGAAGATCTCCAGGGAGCCGGTAATGACCTTGCCGCCGACCTCGAGCTTGACGGGAACGCCTTGATCGAAGTGAACACTGAAGGGTGTCGGCTCGTCGGGAGCCGTCATCGGATCTACAGATAGACGTCAGCGTCTACTCGTCTTGGTTAGAACAGCTAGCAGCATTTACCAACTGTGCGCTTCCACATATCCTTCGGGGGCTCGAGTTCTGTTTGCTCGAGGATCTGATAGGGTCAGCACGATGCAAGATAGAGTTGATGAGTGGAGGGCGGCTTACTCCGGCTTCGTACGAGCAATGGATGATGTTGTCGTCCATGGACCATGGGGCCTTGGGCGTAGAGCTGACGGGGATGTTCTGCTCGGCGGCGAACTTGAGTAGATCCGCACGTCCCCTGTGCGGTCGTCAGCTTGGCTGCGAGAAAGCAATGGTGGATGATCACGAACGCGAATCGGTTGTAGAACTCAGGCAGGCGCCACGGAGCCAGAACCTTGAGGGTAGGGTCGCAGGCCTTCCATGCCAGCTCGAAACGAACTTGACTAGGAAAAAGAAGTAAGTACTAGGCCAGAGAGAGGCTCCTTGGAAATAGAGGCGCATACTCGTTCTGGAAACGTTAGCAGCAGAAACGCGAAGAGACGGAATTGGACCACTTACACCCTTGCCGGTACCTGAAGAGAGAGCACACCCGTGTTAGCAACTGCAACTTGTCTATACAGCAAGCAAGCAAGCTGTGACTTGACCAGGGGGCCGCTTACATCCGTGGCTGAGGATCGTGCAGTTGTGCTCCTTGGCGGCCTTGACCATGGCCCTAGCGATCACTGGGCGGGCAAGACTCGTTCCGAGCAGGTCATCTCGATGTCAGCTGGGTTATCGATGAGCGTTTAAGCTGAGTATCTTACATTGGTCCTCATAGATTGCGTTGCCTATAGATGTCGAGTGTCAGCAAGCTTCACACTAAAATCAGAGCGGGCGGACGCACATTGGATAGCAGGCCAGATCAGTTCATCAACAAGCTCCTGTTGGACATTCTCGATGATCATGCGCTCAGCTCCGAGCTTAAGGGCCTTGGACTTGACAGCATCGAAGTCCTCCTCCTGGCCGCAGTCGGCAAGGAAGCACACAACTTCATAACCTTGCAGAGCCAACCACCGGAGGATTGTACTTGTGTCAAGGCCTATTATGTCCATGAGCATGGGATTCATCATCTTCTCTTAAAGAGTGTTCGACTTACCACCTGAGTAGGCACTGGATTAGGTCAGTTGTCAGTCAGCTGTCTGTGTCTTCCACCAACCAGGGTTGGAAGGACTCACAGGCAGACTCGTTCGGGCGCCATTGTAATGAATTCTTGAAGTCAAGAGGTGACCTGATGAGGTAAGTGCGAGAGACAGACCCAAGAGTTAGATGCAAGGCATACGGGGAGCAAAGCAACCTGGTCTGGTATCTGACACAAAGTGGGCGAGATGCTATTTTTGTGGGATTGCCTTCTGAAAAGGTTAGTCTTATCTGACTTATGTAGGCGCTGCGAGTTGATAAGGGCCGACCAACCCTACCCATGACTCAGGGCACACCAGGAAGGAGCGCTGAATCACTGAAGAGAGTGGGTCTCGGGCCCTGATCGGATCCGATTTAGGAATAGCAACCCCACTATTTCTCTCCACTACGGCCGATCAAGGCCTTGGGGAGTCACTGCACTTTGGTCATACTGTCACCGATGGAGGTGAATGCCCTGTGTGACCGCTATGGTATGGATCTATACTTTGCTATTGTGGCTGACAGTCTCGTCATTGGAAACAACAAAGCATGGATCTATACTGATGATACCCTCACTTGTGGCTCACTCAAGGAATTGCAATGCGCCTGGAGCATTGATGATCCCTGCGACCGGCGTCGGCTCAGATTTGGCAGAACGAACAGTCACCCTATCAGGTTCTCTCGCAGTGCAACAGAACAGACAAGAGAACCGCGAAGAAATCGGTCTAGATAGCACAGCTAGCGGTACACCGGAAATCAGCCATGAGGCGCTCTACGAAAGAGAAACACAATGCACAAGCCGGGCCGACGGACTACAAAGGCGCTGCGCAGTAGACGGACAGTACTAAAGAACCGGCACTCACTTATTGGACGCCTGAACAGGATGCAATGATCGAAGAGTGGCCTGAGTTAGAGGAAAGCTCATTCTTTGATGCATCCAATGCGCAGTTTCCACATCAACGAACTGAAAATGCTTTGAAGGTTCGGTGGAAAGTACCAGTGAGAGGTCTTCAGAAGAAACCTAATGGCGATGTCGCTGGTCAATTGAGGAGGATGACTTCATCAAGAAGTGGCCAAACGAAAATCTGCGCGACTGAGGTTGTATTCCAGCAGGAGTTTCTAATCCTCAGCGATCAGGAACAGATGGAGCATTTTGCGGAATGAAAGAAAACACAAGGCATTATTGATGGTGGCCAATGCCGTATGGGAGCGAGTAGTGTGACTCGGAATCATGCCACATGGCCTGCTCATCTATTTACTTACAGGGAGTACCTACCTAAGTTACACCCCCATGTTTTTTGATCTCGCTGTCTCCCCCGCGCGGGAAAGCAACAAGGCAGTGGAGGCAGATGCTCGCAGCTGTTGAACCCTTCGCTTATATGAACTACTGCCGGGAGACGAGGTACATATCAGCTGATAAGCACAGCTTTCCATGATTGGAGTAATCAATCTCTGGCTCTTCGAGTTGGAGTAAACTGGTCTGTGTTGACGTTACGTGTCGGGCCTCGGTCGCGTGTAGACAGGCCCTAGAGCCCTTCTAGCGCGATACTAACGGCGCCCGAAACGACGCTGGGAGATCGGACGCCGTTTAAGGCTGTTCATGTTCAGCCCGGATCGACAGGCGCTATCTACCTAGTACTACGTAAGTGAGGCTTATCTGCAGCTAGGTACGTAGTCACGGTCACTGTGATGGATGAGCTCATGAAACCGGAGACTTGGTTCCGTATGCAACGACGTGTTGGCTGCAGGATCAGGGAAAGAAAGGGAAATCTAATTTGGTTATGCAGCAGCTCTTTGGAGAAAAGTTGTTGGTGGCGTCTCTTGTAGTGTTTGGTCAGCCCAGAAATGGGGGATCCGCTGAGGCGTCTGTTTCCCTTGTTGTTGGGAATGGAGTAGGGAGGAGACATTTTTGGAGAAGGACGGGATTACTACTTCTCGTGTAATTGAATAGTGAAAGATCTTCGGAGCAGCCGCGGTGAGGGCATCTGTGATCATGAAGTTTGCCCTTCTCCTGCGTCTCGTTCCTTGCATGTCCCGGCTACTGGTCCCTGTCTCACTCGCCGCCCCCCCTCTCCTGGCTTGTTTCGCGGGCACTGATGCCTGCTATCCGATGCCTGTTTGCGGGGGAAAAGCCCTCTGAGATTTTCCAACTGCAACCTCCGACTTGTTCCTGCTGCGAGAGATGTTTGGCCCTGCAGGTTTTCTCCTTCTCCAACTCGAGGAGTAGCAGACGAGGTTCCAAGGATCTTGATCCGTCAAATACGACTCCCGTCTCCCGCGTCGAGATGGATGGGCCCAGATCCACTGTATCTGACTCGTGCTGAGCGTTGCGCCCAGACTCCTAACTAGTCAGTAGTCAGCAGCAGCTGTCAACTCCACTGCCCGAGCACGCATGGCAGATGGTGGTCTCTATCCCTCTGATGCAATTGGTGAAGCAGCCACTGTGGTCTTGTCCTGCTGAGCTTGTGGTGCTATTTCAACGCCCGATGGAAGCACGAGGCTGTCACAACTGCGCAAGGCAATCCACCTTGTGGACACACACTCGACCTGAACCCCATATCTGAAGGATGCAGGATCTTACCCCTCGGCAGGCTTCTGATGGCATACCCGAGATTCCTCTTGACCATCGGGAATCTAGAAGCGGCAGAGATGGGCACTCGCCTATGCTGCCCCCCCAGACAAAGGGAGACAGGGCAAATGAATGGCCTCACGGGGATTGCAAGAGACAAGGATGGCCTCGACAAAACAACAGATGCAACCCGTCGAGGATGGACAACTGATGAGCCCCCGAACCAACCAACGCCTCAGCCGCAGAAGATGCAGGGACACACAAACAGGCCAGTCTCGCGTCCTGAGCCCTGAGTCTCCCCCCTCCCCTTGGCCGTTGATCGTCGTGCGGCCCGCTGGGAGAGAGCTTGCGGATCCGACTATATGCTACTCTCTCTCTCCGTGTCTGTGCTTTATACTTGCCAGCTATGGCCTTGTTTTTAAAACAGCCGTGAGATCGGGCGGCTTCTTTAGCGTCGATGCGCCTTGCTTTTTTGGAATATGTATGCTGCCGCTCCCTGCTCCGGCCGCCGCCACTCCTTCATGTTTGTTGTTTGAGTTCTGTGTTTGCTTTGTTTGTTGAACATCTCCAAGAGTCTACTGAAAGGACTACTGCCATCTTCTCCTTCGAATCGAGAGGTCCGTCGAACTGCGGGCTCCCTTCGCCATCATGACCGACTTGTGGAAAGGCCCCGAGTTCAGCCCAGGTCCGCTCCATCCAGGCCTCCCGTCCGTTCTTCGGCTAACACGCACGACGCACTCCGGATAGTCTCACCCAGCGTAGATGACATGAACATTGCGAGCATCGCCTGGGGAGTCTCCCTGGGCGTTTGCATCTTCACGTTTGCAAAGGGCATGCGCCAGACCATCAACTCGTGGAGGAGGGGCCGCAAGCTGAACCCCTACATCATTCTTCTGTGGATGGAGTGGACGAGTAGCACCGTCATGAGTTCTATTACCTGGTGTTATTTGCGGTCTTACATCCCGGGAGGCTTTCCCTTCTTCTTTGTCCTAGGTAGGTTGATGGACTTGCGTGGAGGCTCTTGTAACTGACACAGACACAGTTTTCCTTTGGTGTATTCAACTACAAGCCCTGATCCAGATCATCATCAACCGGATCGCCATCCTCATGGTCGTCCGACAGAACGCGCGGAAGCTCAAGCTCGGCGCGTTTCTCATCATCCTCTTTGTCAACATCAGTGTCTTTTGCATCTGGATCCCGGCTCGTCTGGGGATCAACAAGACTTGGAAGGACATTAACAACGTCTGGGACCGCATCGAAAAGGTCATCTTTTTGCTCGTCGACGCCGGTCTCAACGTGTACTTTATTCACCTGGTGCGGTCGCGGCTTATTGCGAATGGCCTCACCAAGTATACCAGGCTGTTTCGCTTCAACTTGGGCATGATTGCCGTGTCCATGACCATGGATGTGCGTTTTGGACTGCCCAGAACTCGAGGTTAATTACTAATGCTGGTATAGGTCCTTCTCATCGCCATGATGTCTCTCCCCAACGATATTGTGTAAGTCAAACTCGTCTCGTCAACCATTGCTCACTCCACCAACAACTTCTACAGATACGTCCAATTCCACCCTCTCGCATACCTCGTCAAGCTCCACATCGAGATGCACATGGCCGACCTCATCACAAAAGTGGTCAAGGCCAGCAACCCCTCAGGCTACCCCGACTACTCTGGCTCCCGCTCCCGCACAACGCAGCAGAACAAGAGCTCACAGCGCGGAGGCCCCAACGGCAAGCACACGGCGTCCATGTTCGCCGGCGGAAACACGACGTACATCGAGGCTGGAGGTGACGACATTGAGCTCCCGACGCGCAACGACCATGGCATCCAAAAGACTGTGAGGACCGAGGTGGTGGTCAAGCCTTCGAGGCAGTCCGAGTACGACGATCCAGACATGGCGAGCGAGTCGAGCTCTACGAGGCAGCTCAAGAGGGAGCACTTTCCGGTATGAGAACAAGAACATGGTCATTGGAATAAAAGAACGCTGCTTGAACTTTCTGAGTAAATGATAGACGCCCGAGCATCGGCGCCGGAGCTCCCAGGTCCCCATCCTGATCCAGACGTTTGAAGCGCCGTCCAGCACTGCTTAATAGTAGACGATACCCGCTTGCTTTTTTTATTTATATATATACTTCTTTTTCTCTTTTATAGATCACGTTAGAATACCTACAGCTTGTGTAATAGAGAACAGGGTGCGATCCCTTGTCGTTGTCCTGGACTTGTACCACAGCTCGCTCTCTGCCAGGACCGAAGCCAACTTGACTCTTGATCTGTGGGTGACGTTTAATCGCCCGACTTGTCACAAAGACAGGTAGAAGCTAATGCGATGCGACTCTTCAGATCCCGATAGATTGGGCAAAAGTAAGCAAGACGCGATGCCTGTCTCAATTCTTGATCTTGGCGGCCCACACCCATGAAGCATGAGATTCTGCGACATGTCACTAACGAAACTGCTCTGTCACATTTTTGGTCATTTTTCGCTGAGCCATGATCGGATTTAAACTTCAGTCTAAACAAGGCACCGCAGCTAGCTTAACAACTAGTTAGTTGAGGTGCGCCTTGAATGATCGACGAGACTCGGCAAACCAGCTCGAAAAGGGACCCCATCCCGCGTCTGTCCCTGGCCCGAAGCCCCGACGAAAGAACTGACAGGAGAGGCCTGTCATTCCTGGTGACATCTTGGCAGATTCACGACTCGACTGACGGGACAACATCTCATCTAGACGAGCCATGGCGCAACAGTCCCCGTCATCCGATCGCAATTAAGTTCATCTAGATATCACGCCATGCCTCAACGACCCTGGTGATCGCCATCATGGTCCGACTTTTGAGATCCGACCTTTGAGACTAGACGATCAACGTGCAACAAGGGTCCTCGACAAGTATGATCGCCAACTAAAGGCATCTCTAGTCGCCCTTTATCGGATCTGTCGTATCGCTCCATATCGCGAACCACATCAGTACTCGATAGAAGAGAAAGCGTTATTTGCTAATCAGGTTGAACGGGCTGCTCGTATGTATCCCTATCCTTCACCATCCAGGTCATGGACATGTGCTCCCTCACAACACGCGTCACACGACATTGCCTCTCCAGGAACTTTACAATGCATTTTCTAGAACCCAATTGTTCTCTTTCTCTTGGGGGTAATTCCTTGCAATAGGAGTGATCAGTCAGTCGGCGAGGAGCATTGTTGCGGGTCGAAGCCGAAAGCGACAAGTTTAACTCCCAATATGTAAGATTTTCCATCTGAGATGATCTGGTCGTGTGACATCTCCTCCCTTGGTTACACATGCCTCTCTGCTCTCGATAGGCTGAAGATACCCACATGCGAGTCAAATATGTCACTCCTTTCTTTCAGAACCTTGTCTACGAATTCCTCTACTCATGGACTCTGGTAACTGGACTTGTATTTTGGTCTTTTAAGCTGCTCCTGCAGCCGAGAATAATAAAGGGCTACACACAATGGTGCATAAGATGACACTTACGACTTGTTAATGTTTGGTCTTTTGACAGAACCCTGAGTAGTCGGGGACTTGAAGACTCAACGTGTTCAAGGCTGTCTAGGTACGATCTGACATTTTAAAGCATAGGAGCCAACTGCAAGCCGTTTATTTGACATTAGTTCCTGATTCTAGCACCCGGGAAACACTATCCTACTCCATGAACCGAGCAAACCAGTCGAGAAACTGCTGAGGCTCCGTCTGGAAATAAGTGTACCCATGCCAGCGCTTCGTCGTCCCCTGAATCCAGTGCAGCTTCTTCTCGGCGATGGGAATATTGTCGTAGATAGACTGGACGTCCTCAGGCCGCGTGCCAGCGTCATCATGGACCTGGTACAGAAAGGTCGGGACCTGGACGTGCTTGGCGTCAGACGCTGGGGCCATCTGATCGACGTGGAAGCTCGTCTTTAGGAAGAAGCGTCGGTCGATTTCCTCCATGTATGAGGCTGGAGCTCCGATTGCTTGAAGAAAGGTCTCGAAGAAGACTTTGACCGTTAGAGGCTGAGGTGCAACCATACAGCGGACGCCCTCAAAGGCTTCGGGGTGGCGCTTCATGGCGGATAGAGTTGCGTTGGCTCCGGCACAACGGCTGAAGAGACCGATGGTCATGCCACTCGTGTCTGGGCGATTGCGGATGTACTTGAGCGAACCAAGAACATCACACCACTCGTAGAAACCAAAGAGTCCATTGTTTCCGCTTCCGCTGTGGCCGTGGTTGCGTAGGTCATAGGCAAGAACATTGTACCCGGCATCGTGAAGGATCTTGTAGTCGGGGATAAAGTTGACGTCAAAGTCGTTGCCCGGGACGAGCGCGCTCCAGGGCTCCAGGTGAGAGGGGAGGCCGGCGCGGCTGAACCAGTGGGGGTGGTTGGCGATGATGATCTTGTTGGAGCCCTTGCACGGGATGAACCATCCCTCGAGGGGGACTCCGTCCTCAGATGGGAAGAAGACGTCTTCGTACTCGAGGCCGGCTTCTTCGGGGTAGTGGATGATGGGTGCGAGGGGCCAGCTGCGGAAGTCATCGACCATGGCCTGGATTGTGGTATTGAGTTGTGTCTCGGAGAGGGCCATGTTGACTTTGTAGATGTGGTGTGAGTGAAGGGTTGTAGACTATAGCTGACTGGAAGAAGCTGGCTCTTTGTGAGTGGCAAGCTTTAAGCTTTGTGATGTTCGTGACAATGTTTGAACTCATACGAGGCTTACAAGACCTTTTATCTTTCATTAATCTTCCACTGTTGTCTCTTGGCACTCTTGATCACGACCAAACAAACCCTCCACTGATCGAATCATAGCCACCCCCACCCCCCCTTTTCCATCAAAGACCGCATATTGAGGCTCCAAAGCTGTCAGACGCCGAATTGGCTGCAGCCGCTCGGCTCAACGGTTACATCCACATGAATATTCCCGTCGTTTGCTCATTTTTGCTGTTCGGACTTGGACACGGTTTCTGCGCCACCTCCGACTCGGATTTTATTCGTATATAAACCCTTTAAGTCCGGTTTACTTCCTCGATCGCTACAATATCATGAAGTTGCCAAGGTGTATGAGAAATAATTTATCATGTGAGAGATATCGTATTGAGATAAAGCTAGTACTGAAGTCTCTCAGAGATATATATAATAATAATTCCAATTGTTTTGACGTCATGTAAGAGTAAGACAAATATGAAGCCCTAGCCCCTTTGGTAGACCTAGTAAAGAGTTACTTGAGAAGCTTTCTAAATTATTGAGTAGTTACTGTCCTCATGCTGTACCTCTCAGCCTTGCCGCATGCTGTTGCCGTTCTTAACTACGTGTATTTCTCTACACCGGTCGATTCTCAGCTACCTAGCGTGCTCCCAGTAGTATCCTCAACGTCCTGGCTGGCTGAGAAAAAACCGATCACCGAGTTTTCTCGATCCTCAAAGGAATTCCTTGCCCGTATACTTAGCGTTCCTACTTATATTCGAGTTGTCACTGAGTGCCCACTCGCCCTGTGCCTCGCGCGAGCTGCAAACTGTCTTACCTCACGATAAGGATGAAGCTGGTGGGCTATGCTGTGCACCCACTGGCATCTCTCTGCTTCGGGCTCTCTCGAAACTACGAAGTAGCCTTGACCGTAGTTCCCCCCAAGAGAGGACACGTTCACTCTGTCCAACTTGACTTGGACCTTGAACCCTTTGGGGTCAGTGCAAGAGGAAGAGGGCGAGGTGGTGGTGCTGGAAGCGGCAGCGCTGGAGGACGAGCTTGCCGTGTGTCGATGCGTAAATCTCGTTTGCTGTACGCAGTCAACTAGAAAAACTACCCCAGTTGCATACATTCTCCCATCAGGCCCTGGTAACTATGGATGTCAGCTTTCCACTACAACTACAAGTCCCCAACTTGACACCGCCTTCACTCTCAAGATAAACTGCACTCTCGCCGAGGCTTGTCCCGGATGCGATGAGAGTGTGCTATCGACAGTGGGAAACATACTCGGCATCTTGACGTTTGCATTTGGGTTGTTTCTCTCGCTCACTGCCTTCGTCACCATTACTCGAGACGCCGACAAGGAAATTCAAGAACTAGGAAGGGCTCTAAACTGGACTGATAGATATATCAGTGATATTAATACCTACCTAGCACGACTGGAAACTAAGCGAGACACACGATTATCAAGAAAATGCGATCCACGGTGGCGGTACCTACAAGGAGTTCCAGCGCGCGTGATGATATCAGGAACCACTTGAAGGAATTCGCACCCAGGATTATTCAAGAGCAACCAAAGCAACCCCTGCGAGGGTACTTCCCAGAAGCCACGGACATTAGCATCCTTTTGGATTGGTGCCAGATAGTGGTACCACGAAAAGAACCCGGCGGGTTCCTTCGGGAAGTGTGCTAAATTGATATCCGCCTTGGAGGCGATGTAAAGTCTTCTTTTCAGGGGCGCAACAAGCCCAGTCCAGAGGGAGACGACGCCATCTGCTGTTCCTGGTTGCACCGCTTCCGATAAGGTTGCGAGGCCCAAGCCAAGGGCCGATCTGGGCTTGATGCCCTGAAACCTTGTTCCGTAGAGGGTCTCGATCGTCAAACTCAACTTGGCACTGGAATTCTGCCAAGCCTATTGACACAAGTGACACTAGATGGCAAGGTTTGGCGCATTGTCTTGAATTTGCTTGATTGGTGTCTAGTAAAAGGAAATGAGACAAGGAGAACAACCATGATGGCCGTTATATGGAAGCTGAGTTCGAAGGACCGAACTGTTAAGACAGCCAGGTTACCTGCTTGCCTAGATTTGTAATGAGGACTAAGCATGCCTCTGCCTCATAGTAACCCTTTTATAATCAGATTTAATCCAAAGCAGTCAGGATGTCGGACCATCGAACCCATGTAACGCACACGAAGCTTATGTCAACTCCTCGCGTGGGTCTCTGCTTACAGCAAAGCCCGAGCTGTAAGTGTCGAGTTGGAAGATATAAGTCGAGATAGGGTTCTATATTGTTGATAGAATAGTCCCAAAGGCTCAATTCACCATATTCTTTCAGTTCCTATTCACTTGACAAGATGGTTGTTATCGCTGTTGCAGGTGGAACGGCAAAGTTGGCCGCACCATCGTGGAAGCTATCATATCCCAAGGGAAGCACCACGTTGTTATTCTTAGTAGAAAGGTAAGTACCCAGCATCCGGGATCTGGTTGAACTTTGCTAACTGACTATCAAGCCGAACAAATCACTTGGCGCTGAGTTGAGAGCGCGCATCTTGCCGGTCGACTATTACTATGTCATCTCCTTAACCCGACTCCTTGAAAAGGCAAATGTGCACACTGTCATCTCGAAACTCAACATGGCACCCCGTGACGGCTCACAGAGTCACTACCTCCAGAGCCCGAAACCATCCGTACTTATGATGCGCCCAAGTCCACCAAGCGGATCATCTCGAGCGACTGGGGTATTCCCCATGTCGAGGAGTAAGCACCTAATCCAGACCACGTTGCAGGATAGTCACTTTCAAATCAATGTACGCATGCATCGCAGATGAAGTCAGCCAAGTACAAGCTCCTTGCCCAGAAGGAACTCAAGAAGACGAGTACCCTAGAGTGGACTGTGATCAATAATGGTGTCTTTCTTGACTTTTGGGGTATGCCCACCATTGATTCAAACATGAGTCCCATGACGACGATTGTCGACATCCAACCTCATCGTGTTGCTGCGATTCCTGGCTCTGGAGATGTGCCCGTCGTCTTCACCTACACTCGAGATGTGGCACGTTTCGCAACTGCCAGCCTCGACCTTGGACATTGGGAGCCTCACTCATTTGTCGTTGGTGGCCGAGTCACTTGGAACGAGCTCGTTAAAGCTATAGAACAGGCAACGGGGAAGAGAAACAGTATTCGTGAGTTGTAACAAGTTAAAACTAATGTCCTCGACAGGCGACGAGTTTACTGTGACGTACGACAGCATCGAGAAGCTCAAGAATGGGGAGGTGACTGAGCTGCCGGGTCACATCCCTTCTTACGCGTTTGTGCCCAAGGCCGCGTTGAAGAATATTTTGTCTGTGTACGGGCTGTGGTCAGTAGAGGGGGCGTTTAACTTGACTCCGAAAAGGATATTGAATGACGTGTTTCCGGATATCAAGCCTACCAAGGCCAGAGAGATGTTGAAGGAGGCTTGGGCAAACACTAGAAAGTGCAATTGTTGACCAAGGCAGTTATCGTGCTATGCTCTTGATGACTGAGCTGTGCTTGTCTCCCGTCTGGGCTGACGGCATAATGCATGAGGAAAACGGAAGCCGGTCTCAAACTACATAGACGTCAGATTGTGGGCAGCCTGGTTGAGGAGAAGTAGCCAATATCAAACACAGCCTGCATATCAAATGCAGTCAGACAGCGAGGCACAAAGGTGCCCAGAAGCCAATGATATCAGCCAAGCAAATACTATGCATCTTTATAAAAATATCTCCGCCGCATGTTTCGTACTTCGTACGTAACCTCCCCCTCTTTTCTAACTGCCGGCACAAACAAGATGACGGGTTACACAGAGGAGAAGCCTCATCTGCGTGCAGCAAGCTTCAAGGCAGACGCAAGCCAATAATGACGGAAACAGAAGGACGCTGCGCTTATGAGGGGAAAAAAAGTGCAAAAGGTCAAAGCCCTTCCCGTCGTTTGATCTCTGCGGCAACCACGTCGCGCTGGTGAGACAGCCCACGGGAGGGCACGTCAGGGCCGCCAATGGAATAGAAATAATACACGTTTTGGAGTGTAGATCCTTGCGATGAGGCCCCCCGTCTCGATCGTGGTGGGTTGATGCTTGCGGGCTTGGCTTAGTGTTGGTGGCTGGAATGTCTTGGATGCGTGGGCTTTGCCTAACCCGATGGGCCCGATGCCTCATGGCTGGCCGCGTCCGGCAGATGGAGAAGAGAATCTAGAGAGAAGGCTTGAGTATAAATGTCCTTTACCAGCTCCCAGGTCGCCGATCCATCTCTCCTCTGCATCTATATATCACTCCTCACACACACTCACCACAAAAAAAGTCACTCGTTGACCCTCTTAATTGACCCAGAGACATTCGCTACCAACATTCCATCTTTCACCATGAACAAGATCTTCTTCTTTGCCCTCTCGGCCGCTGGTGCCCTGGCTACCAACCGAAGCCCCCTCCTCGCCGAGCGACAGGTCGTCACCATCCCTTGCGCGGACCAAGGTCTCAAGGACTGCGGTTCAGGCTGTATCCAGACCGACTGGACCTGCTGCCCCAGCAAAGCAGGCGGCTGTCCCCCGACGGCATACTGTGATGTCGGTTCCAACGGCGAGTACGGGTGCTGTCCCAGTGGCAGTACCTGCGGCGGTGACGGCGGCGCCAATACTCGTGGTGTCACAAACACCCTCGTTATCCCCGGCATGACAACGACCATCCTCGATGCTGTCGACACTGAGGAGCCGCAGGCGCCCATCGTGGAGACGCAGACGTCCATCATCATCGAGGTCAGCTCCACGACCATCGACATTCCTCTGTCCCAGCCCACCGGCGACAACTCCGCTGTCCCCAGCCAGTCCGGCTCCCCCGATCAGTCCGGCTCCACTGACCAGCCCGGCTCCCCAGACCAGTCCGGTTCTCCCGATCAGTCCGGCTCCCCTGACCAATCCGACTCTGCCCAGGTGCCTCCGGTTGTCCAGACGCCCAGCCCTAACCCGGAACCCAAGCCTGAGCCCAACCCGAACCCGAACCCCAACACCAACACCAACACCAACACCAACACGGAGACTGCTGCCGGCACACCAGTCCCCATGCCCGTGCCCACACCCGTCATCGTCAACGCGGCATCGTCCAATGGATACAGCTGGATCGGTGGCGTCGTGGCTGGTCTCGCCGCTCTCCTGGTCTAGATACTAAACTTTGTCTTTCATTTGTCGCGGGAATGGCTGCCGGCTAGTGAGCAGCCAAGGAATGGGTCTGGATCGTCGAGGATGTGGCTGCAGGAAGCTGTTTCAGGAACACATGCGCCAGGGACAGGTACAGGTACAGGTCGAGTGCCTGATCAGATGTAATTGTCTGTTGATATAATTAATGAGCGAATCACTTCAATCCTTGACTCTGCTGGTTGGCTCCGGGGAGATGATCACCCGTCTTACACGCATATGCGTCGCGGAGTTTCGACCGTTGTAACACGATGATGCGCATCGTCCCTGGCAATTAGAAAAACAAGTCCAAGTCTGGTATGAGACCATGGCTGTAATGTTTAGCTCACAAGTACAAGCGGCATTGAACTGTTGCCAAGTGCAACGAGGGAACAATGAGATAGTGCGACATGAGTATATTATTCCTTTCACCTATCCGTATACAACTCCTGCTTACTCAATCTTGACACAGACCTTGCCCTGGTGCTTACCGGACCATTGGTACTCGTAAGCCTCCTTGAGCTGGTCCAGAGTAAAGATCTTGGGATCCACGACAGGTCGGAGCTTCTCTGGGTTGGCCTCGACGGCACGGCACAAGTCCTCCATCTGAACCCTGCTGCCGACCAAGATACCGCGGGTAGTGCAGAGATGGGTGAGGTTGGCGAGGAACCCAGGCTGCTCCTTGTCGGTTCCACCAACAAAGCCGATGATGGTGATGAGGCCGCCAATCTTGATGCTGTTGAGCGACTGCTTCATCGACACGGGACCCGCGACCTCGACGACGTGGTCGACGCCGACTCCTCCGGTCAGCTCCTTGGCCTTGGCGCCCCATTCCGGCGTCTCGCGGTAGTTGATGATGTGGTCGGCGCCGAGCCTCTCGAGGAGCTTGGCCTTTTCGTCTGAGCTCGTGGTCGCGATAACCTTTGCGCCGGCGGCCTTGGCGAACTGGACGGCAAAGATGCTCACGCCACCGGTGCCCTGGGTGAGCACCCACTGGCCGGGCTGCACCTTGTTGTCCGCGACGCCGAAGAGGGCGTTCCACGCCGTGAGGCCGGCGCAGGTGAGGGTCGCGGCCTCGTGGAAGTCGAGGTTGGAGGGCATGGGTACGAGGCCCTGCTCGTCAAAGGCGCCGACGGAGCGGAACGTGCCGTCGACGGCTCCGCCCAGGCCCGTCTGGACGGAGAGGCCGTCGAGGGAGCCACCGATGTGGCCCTGGTTGAACAGGGTGACGACCTTGTCGCCGGGCTTGAAGCGCGTCACATTCTTGCCGACGGCGAGGACGGTGCCGGCGCCGTCAGAGCCGGGGATGACGTTGGGTTTGGCCGGGAATGGGTACTGGCCGAGAGGGATGATGAGGTCACGGTACTGTGACGTGTGTTAGCGAGGGGACGATCCATCACCGCTGGAGAAAAGACGCACGTTGAGGGACGCGCCCTGGACTGTCGGATCGAGTTAGCTGGGCTCTCAAGGCATTCAATGTCGTGAAACTCACTCTTGACCAAGACCTGGCCGTCGCCGAGTTCAGCCAGAGGCTCCTCGGAGAGCTTGAGGGCATTGAAGCCGTCCTTGCCGTCCTGGGCGGTAACGGTCCACTGCTGGACAGTCTTGGGAATCTGCGTCTGGGCCATTGTTCAAGATGTCTTGAGATGTGATGATGATGAGGGAATAAATCTCTTGTTTCTGGTAGATGGAGATTACCAGAACTAGACCCTATATACCTCTTTTTTCTATGAACCACAAGTCCAAGATGCCATACTGCGTAGTAAGTTGATTTGTAAGGAACCTCTCCGTGGAAAGCGCAGTGACTGGGGCCTTCCCTGACGCAACGCCGAAGCTCCGCGGGTCCGCACGAATGGCCATAGCTGGCTGGGTAGCTGGGAGATGGTGGATGGGTTGACGTGATGGTTTCTCCATGGCGAACGCTCCACGGAGAGTGTCTGATGGCAAATGCCGTCAAGAAACTTGTACGGGGCCGCTCGAGGTTACACCCTCCAGCCCGTAACAAGCAAAGCTCCCCGTGCGAGGGTGCGCTATCACGGCTTTTGTCCTCGACAAGTGTTGCGTTTCCCCGCCTCTAGACCCACGTCTCCGCCGGGCCTTTATGTCACTTTTCCGACTTTTCGGGTCCGGGATGGGGGGTTTTCTAGAAGGATGTGGGTGTTTCTTGTCGGTTCCGCGTTGGGGGAATTAGCGGTCTAAGGTGTGTTTGCCCAAACATTTGGTTGTGAATAGAGTAATGAATGGTGCATCCATGTTAACATTGAGCATTGATTGAGATGGTCTTGAAATGGAGGTGAAGCTGTAGAATTCAGGTCGCACTTTCCTCAATTGACAGTCATCCATCCATGCATCAATTGGCGTGATGCCCCTTATCGGGGTTACAATTGCCCCGCTAACTTGATCCAGGTCAGTTCCATGCTCTGGACACATGTCAGCCAGCACCCTTAGTACCTATCTATCTATCCGTGTATACTCGACTCTAAGGCATAAAACAACTGATTTACTCTCCTAGTTACTTACTGACCATCCATGGCCCAGATCAACATCCAGCAGAACGGACTTGGCCTCCAGCTGCCAAGCTCCAGTGGATCCTCTGCATTGACGACCCCTCGGCGCACCGCTACGCCCAACCCCGGCCCCCCCTCTGGTCTCGTCGTCTTTTCAGGTGGAAGCGCGGCGAACAATCCCGTCGACGTCTTTGAGAGTGTCCGTGAGGCGA